>JZKD02S0389831.1:216590-228020 GCA_000966675.3 Picea glauca | reverse complement strand
GGAGAGTAGAGTAAAATACACAAAACAATATGTCAAACACACTATTGAATTAATGTAAATATGCATATAAATACAACATGATGCAATCTTCATGGTTGAGCAAATATCTCAACCTCACACTATTTTAGGACTCTTTGTTGGAGAGAATCTCTCTAACAATTGTCTAGATCTAACCAAACACTCTATGTAGATAACCAATAATAATCTCATCCAAATATATGAGAATACATAATACAAGTAGTTATTACATATTATAACACACCCCCTTAATGACTACTTGTAATAAACACATGTTCCACCATCATTTGATTTCCGTTGTTGCTACAAGACTTCCACATGCATTGTTATCTTCTTCTTTGGAACAAGACTTCCACTGCTTCTCATCGATTAATATTTCTTTACTATGGGCTTCTTCTTTAGTTTGTACCTATAGAAAACTAATCACTGCAAACAATTGATCATTGATGTCCATATAAAAATCAATCCATCTACCGAGATACATGGGTACCATCTATTGTACTCACAATTTCTATAGGAAATTTTTTCAGCTACATGGTTCGTCAATGCATTAAAATTTATCTCTAACATAACATGGTCCCTTGCATTATGAGATTATTTCATCTCACATTCCCCCCTTAATTGAAGATTCAATTTCTTCGACTCAACATCAAGCTTAGGCTATGAGTACACTTGTCACCCCTATACCTCTCAAAGTGGTATATTCCACAACTTGATCCACATTCTCTCTATGCATAAGAGGATAACTATGTGTGAATCCGCACAACAACACGTATGCCTGAATAGCAAGGTTTACAACAAACATGGGGAACTAACTTTCCTATGATGAGGTAATACAACTTGGACCAAAACTCTAGGGTGTCAGATACAATTGATCATGCACCCCTTACATCGCATATGCATCATTAATTCAGGTACAAAAAGCATCTAAAATTCTTTACATAACCACAAAGGTTAATAATATGCCCAATATATAATCCCATTACAACATTAAAATCATTCTCATCCCATTACCATAACTTTTCTTTGCCTCACGATATTGATTGTGCCTTCTTTGTCTTCAGTGTCATTGTCTTGTATTTTTCATATTCACACACCTGTAATTTGTTAGAGTAGCCAATTCTAACAAAAAACTGTCCATGATTGATGGTTTTTCAGGATACAATCAAATCACTTTCCATGAAGACGACAAAGAAAAAACTGCGTTTACCACTCCGTAGGGAACTTTCATGTACGATAAAATGCCATTTGGTTTGATGAACGCAGGGGATACTTTCCAGAGCATGATGGATATATATTTTATCGGTGAGAGATACATTTTTTTGTTATTTACTTAGATGATCTAATAGTTTTTTCCAAATTTGATGCAGAACATCTGGTACACCTCAAACAGACTTTTGAGAAATGCAGAAAATTCGGCTTGTCTCTTAATCCTAAGAAATCATACTTCGCTATGAAAGAAGGTAATCTCTTGGGTCATATAGTGTCAAAGGAAGGAATCAAGGTTGATCCTAAGAGATTCGAAGCTATAGACACAATCAATATTCATAGGAATAGAAAATAAATTCAATATTTTTTAGGAAAGATCAACTTTTTGAGAATATTCATTCCAATTTTTTCTGAAATAATTAAATTGATTACAAATATGTCGATTAAAGACAACGAGGTGAAATGGACCACCAAATCTAAGGAATCATTCGAGCGAGTCAAGAAAGCTATAGGCGAAGCACCAGTATTAGCCAATCTAGACTACACCAAGGAATTCTTGATCTTCTCTTTCGCTTCTGAACATATTGTCACAACATCTCTCTTGAAAAAAAACGAAGAAGGTTTTGAGAAACCGATAGCCTTTCTCAGTAAAAGTCTCAGGGATGGAGAATTAAAATATGATATACTTGAAAAACAAGCTTACACAATGGTGAAAGCTCTCAAAGATTTTAGGACATATGTGTCACATTCCAGAATAATCTCCTACGTGCCAAGGAGTGTTGTCAAAGACATCTTGGTTCAACTTGACAGTGATGGAAAGAGAGGTCAGTGGTTAGCTAAAATTCAGGAGTTCGATCTAGAAGTAAATCCGACTAAAGTAGTCAAAGGACAAGGCCTGGTGAAACTGTTAGCTGAATCAAATTTCAGGGCACTCGAGATGAATCACCTGGAATCACACGGATATCTCCAAAATATAGAGGAACTCGATGGCATAACACCTACAATTCAGATTAAATATAATTAGTCTTCCTTTTCTTTGTATTGCGATATCATTTCATATCTCCCTACCCTTCAGTGCCTGAATGACATGACTCCATCCAAGGTGAGAACTTTGAAGCTGCATGCAATTAAATATTGTATTATTGATGGCTAGTTGTACTGGAACGATCCTCTGGGTTTCTTGTTAAGTTTCTTAATAGAAACTAAAACATAAGGCGCCATAAATGAATTTTATGAAGGAGTGTGTGGAGGACATCATGCATGGAGGGAAACGGCCTACAAGATTTTAAGAGTTGGATATTATTGGCCAAAATTATTTACTGATGTGAATGCCAAGGTCAGAGCATGAAACTCTTGTCAATTGTTCTCTGGTAAGCAAAATATCCTTGCACTACCTTTAATCCCAGTCAAAACAGAAGCTCCCTTTCAACAATGGGGTCTAGATTTCATCGGAGAAATGTATCCACAGTCAAGCGCCCAACATAAATGGATTTTAACCGCCACCGATTATTTCATGAAATGGGTCAAAGCCATTCCAACTTAGAATGCTACATATTCGGTGGTAATAAACTTCTTGGAAGAGAAAATCCTATCGAGTTTCAGTTGTCATCTAAAAATAGTCACTAACAACACCCAAGCTTTCAAATATATGGCAATGATCAGTCTCTGTCAAAAATACAACATTGTGTTGGGGCATTCTACAACCTATTATCCGAAGGGAAATGGATTGTCTGAATCGTCTAACAAGATCTTGATGAATATAATAATAAAAAAGTGTTAACAAAAAATAAGAGGGCTTGGCATGTTCACTTGAAATACACCTTATGGGCGAATCGAATTGGTACCAAGAAATCAATAGGAATTCCCCCTTTTCAAATGGGTTATGGTACTAACTTCGTCCTTCCTATCAATCTTGCCTTTCCTGTGATGAAGCTCTGGCAAGACACAAATGAAGAGCCAAATGATGTTACAAGAAGGATAAATCAAATAATCGAAGTCCAACAAAATAGGGTCGAAGTAGATGATAGATTTCAGAAGTACCAAGATAATATGAAGGCCATGTTCAATAAAAAATCTAAAGACAGAGGGTTTCTCCCTGATGATTTAGTCTTAAAGTGGGATGCTAGGAAAGAAGATGCGGGAAAACATGGCAAGTTCAACCATCTCTAGTTCGAACTTTTCAGGATTACAGCTGCTGATGGGAAAAATTCCTTCTTATTGGAAAACATCGACGAAATAATTCTTGACGCCCCTATCAATGGGCATTACCTAATTTTTTTTATGCAATAATCATATTTCATGTTTCCTTTGTATATACCGGTTTTGGTTTCCTGTTTCGATTTGCAATTTTATTTTCTTTTGTAGATTATCCAAATTTTACTTTTTCATTTTAAATAAACCAAGTCTTATTTGATATCATAAAAGCAAAATATAAAATATTTGTATTGCATATCATTTCTATTCTGCAGAATTTTATGACTTTTCCCATTTTGTTCCCATGCAGAATACTTACTATCAGATGAAAGATGAGGAGGTATCAGAACCCAACACTCATTTTTAAAAACATTTTCTTTCTCTCAAAATAGGTGATGAGTTAATAATTGGTTTGATTGAAAGTATAAATGAAATCCGAGGTATGAACTCCTATACTTATAATTCAAGCTAAAATTTCAAAGAAATCTTACTGAATGTAAAGGGGGTTTCACTCATAGAGATATTGTCACCTGATCAAATATTAGACAAGTATGAAGTTACAGCGTAATTTAGAATCCTTCTCCATAGAAGATTTTAGCGACTAAATTTCGAAAATGGGCTAATTTTCCATGTTTTTTCTCAAAAAAAGATTCGCTAATTTCCATTTTTTCTAAAAACAATTCGCCCAAATTCCAGAGAATAAAATTATTTTACCTTAAAAATAGCCAAAATTTTATAGAATCTATATAAAATCGTTAGAAATTTGAATATTGTTACAAAAATATGGCCAAACATTTTACATTTTGCATATTAAGGACTAGTAATATTAGCCCAGGTTTCTACATTTTAATATAAATTTTCATCCTTAAAATCATCCCTGTCCTTCTTTGAATGAAATAAAAATTAAATAAAAAGAAAAAGAGAATAAGAATAAAAAAGGGCTTAAAAAAGAAGCTGGATAATCAAGAAACGAACTTGTGTGGAAATGAGATTCTTTTGCGTCAGACCCTCTGAGTCCTTGTTCTGTTTTATTTTTCCTATACCCAAGATTTTATTCACTTCTGAATTTCGCTATCCTTCCATTGATCTTTATAGAAAGAAATAATTTCACCTTGTCTCTGAAAACTTATTAACATACCTTCAAATGAGATTAGGCGAAAATCTTTAAGATTCCTATAATTTTAACTAAAAGAAAGTATGTCTAGGCTAATCCTGATAACTTTAGCTCTTTTATCAAATTTTAAAATGATTATTTCATTCAAGGTCAATCCCTGAAAAATCGAAATTCCCATAAAATCTTCCCTATATGTGAAGGTGTATTGAAGATCGGGAGAAAATTAGTTCAGAGTACAATAAAAAATTGTTGACAGATCTTTCTTGTTAAATTTTAAGAAGATATCATCCCTTGTATGATACATACAAATTGATTGCCCCCACTTCAATAATCTTAAATATAAGATAGACGGTGAAAGGAAATTCATAATATGATTTCCCCCATCTAGTCCAAGACAAATGGTGAATGGAAATTCATAATTCAATTGCCCTCATTTTGTCCAAAAGAGATGATGAAAGGAAATTCATGTAATGATTGCCCTCATTTCAATAAAATGCAAAAGTGCTAATTGAAGTGGTGAAAGGAAATTCAATGGGATATGTAGATAAATTCATCGGGGTACTGAACAGGCTCGCTGGCAGTGAAGCAATATCTATGATATATGTAAGGATGTCATACACATATATAACATACTCTGGTATCTTGTTCTCTTTCCGGTAATATTTACATTCTAAACAAATAAGGGATTCCATAAATAAATTGTTAAATTCACTTAACCTTGATGCGAATGAAATCGACCAAAGTCTGATATTCTAGTTAAATTTGTTTTGATTATCTTAAGCAAATCCAAACTCAGTTTTAGGAAAGGGAAATTATTAAGAGCCTAACTTGAGATCAATAATTAGGTGTGTTTTGAAGGTTTTCAAAGATTTGGTTAAAGTTCAATTTTTCTCTGTATGATTAATTCCGAAAACGTGTTTCCCAGAAATGCAATAATGACTCCATTTACCCAATAAAGGCACTTGGTATAATGTTCTTCTGCGCCTCCCTGGGAGACGCGATCCCCAGGTGGAGCCTATTTTGGAACACATATAATCCTGAACTTTGGAGATTTACATTCTCCACTTCATGAAATTATAATCTTTCCCAAAATGGTAACCTAGAAAAGAACTTTCAAATTTTAAATCAAATTCATTTCTGGTTAATTAGCAATAAGTCGCGCGTGATATTCATCGTTGATGAAGTTTTTCCATTTGATCGAACGATCCTAGTTTCTTAGGAGTTGTGGAGCCGCATAATTGTTAAAGACGTAAGTCACTAAAGTTCACTCCAGAGCTTCACGCTTCAGGCGTTTCGATAATTCTTAATGGTAAAAGCCTCGAAACTCGAAAGTGTCTATTCATCACTTTTCCTAAACCTTTAAAGGACACGAGTTGTAGTACATGTGTATCTTATGAGTCTTCCCCGAGTTGACACATGGCACCCATTTATGACATTTTTTTTTGAAGATTCATACGATTCTAAGGAACATGTGGCACCCCCCTTTTCCTGACACATCATCTAGAATGACGTTATCTGCGACATGTCACTATGGGAGATGAACCTTCAAAAATATATCAAAGAAATAATTCATAAATCACTAAAGCACCAAAATCCCAAAGAATTAAAATGTAATTAATTAATTTAATCATGGTTAAGAGTTAATTAATGACTTCACACTTCGAGGTTCAGACATTTACCCTTCACTGTATCCCAAAATCTCCGAAGTCTTAATTTCTGAAACACTTAAAATTAAATATGATTAACTAAGTATTAAAATCGATTGTTGGATAATTAATCACTTCGCAGTTTCGGGTTTCAGGTATTTCCTCTCAAACTACATTTAAAAACCTCGAAGTCTGAATGTCCAAAACACTTGAAGTTAACACACCTTTTTAAACATGATTGATTAAGGTTTTAATAGCGATTATCAGGGCATTAACCTTCGCAGATTCGAGATTCGAGAAATTCTCACTCTATCTCATCTAAAACTCTCGAATACAAACCGTCGAATATTAATGACATTTATGACCAATTAACGATAATGATTCAAATGTGGATCGCGGATCGCTAGGTAGAATTTTCCATTAAAATTAATAAATTTTCTGTCAATAAAATCTATACTAGAATCAATGCATCCAATGTGAATAAAAACACTCTGATTTTGAATTCATTTTCACTTTTCGCAAAATAGCAAGTTTTATTCGATTGAGAAGCTCATGCAATTCCTCTCCAACAGGTAACCTCATTATGTTCTCTCAATATCATGGCACCATGGAAGATGATGAAGAATCCTGATGCGGATGGTGAAGGTTCAAATCCAAACGTGAATGTTATGTCGAACATTACGTCACAATCTATAGACTTTGTTAAATCTTGGACACAGGTGTTCGAGGTTCTGGAACATGAGATTATAAACTGCCCAAAAGATTCTGATGATGAAGTAGACAATACTCATGAAGCTAAACTCAAAGAGATATCCCAGTCAGAGATACACAATATAGTTGTGCGACTGAGACTCATGTCGTATAACGACATGATAATAGATTTGGAGAACATCGACGTCCAAACCAAGAGCACCACCAACCACCATAAATTTTTCGTTGGGTCTTTCTGACTGGAACACCTCCAAGTAATGTATAAGCTATCTCCCAATCCTAAATATAATTACAATGTTGCATTTATGTTGGAATTTGAGCAACAAGAATGCATACAATACGACAAGAGTTATCCTGATATAATCAAGTCCTGGTGGGGGCACCTAGAGAATTTCAGGGCCGATGCTCATGGCATGTATGCCATAGCTTTGTTGGACACTCACATTATTTACATAGCGATGATGCTCTATAGAATTTTCGGGAAGAAGAGTCCTACTCATTTCCCGGTGGAATGGGTATCTATGATGCACTAGGTGGCCGAGGGATACACTTTTAATTGGGCCAAAATATTTTCGGACAACTTGGCCAAATAAATTACTGAATACAAAATGGAGAAATCAAAGGGTCGGCCTGCCCATTTCTATATTCCTGCATATGTCATGGACACCATCTGTCTCATGACTCCTTTCCCACTGATGAATTGGAGCTAGACCACGACTAGTACAGAGCCTATTCACTTCTACCATTCCAAACCATGGGAGGAAAAGGCCAAAGATTTCTTTTACGAAATTTGTCACAATGTAGTGGTGTCGGTTCATATAGCTTTATATGGTCAAACCCCTCCTCATATTTCAGACAATATTATGGGAAATCTAGGCAAACTAGCAGATTGGTTCATTAAAGAAAACTTCTCTTATATCAAGGTATTTGGAGGCTCAATTCCTCCTTGTGCTCTCCTGCATTTTTTACCATATTGGCTGGTGTGCAGAGAAGTATCTTACCAGACAGTAAAGGGAGGCATTAGTAAGGAGCTGAAGGAAGCCCATAAAACATATATGGCCAACTTTCCCTATCTAGTTCGACATGTTTTCACTATTTGATTTCGGTCACTCCAAAGTTGAGGCTGCATCTTTGGACGATGTCATATTGGTTGACATCGAATTCAAAAGGCACGACCCACACAAAATTGTGGAGAAACTCTTGGCCCAATTCAACATGAAGAGATATGTGCATGAAAACTCCCCACGTGATGAAATATTCAGGGGAGTTAGATATTATGAAGAGGTACATGGAAGATTCCAAACCTTGTCCCCAGATCAACATGATAATTTCCTCAGATTCCAAAGACACAGGGAAAACAATTTGCCAAAAATATTACAAGGAGAATCGATAGTCGCTCCTCCTGCACAGGAATCTATACCTATAGGTTTTAAACCAGGGTACTCTGGTAAACATAATATTGAGGAAACCCCAAAGAGATATAAAGTTTTGACTCAGAAATTAGAAGCTTCATTATCAAGTCTACTAGGCCCTCATGCAAACCACTCAGCTCGAAGCCTTCCTAAAGTAAGGGAAGGATGGATATCCTTCGACAACAGACACACTTGTTGCCAATAAAACAGAGAAACACTAGTCTACAGAAATTGGTACTCATATTACATCACTGATGCCTCTACGGTCTAGCTTCAAAAATCCTAGTTCCGAAATCATTTTTGTAAGTGATCTTACCACAATCTTTCCTAAAGAGATGCCTCCTTTAGATTTCTTCTTTAGCAAGAAATGGAGGGCCATAATCAAAACAGAATCACACCAGAAGGATGGGGTAGTAACCAAAATGCAGAGGATGTTGTATGATGGAAATGATTGCGATGATTCATAATTCGTGAAGGAAGTTGCATGTTCATTAGGTGCCTTTTCCACTGCAAACCAATGGTTTGTGGAAACTTTGGCAGAGAAACTAAGACAAAAACTATTATTGGTGGGTCAATGGCAAGATCAAATAGTGGCCTTAGAACATAATGTAAGTAATAAGATGAGCCAAGACTTTGAGCAAATCAGAGCTCATGAACGACATCAAATCCAAGGGTCGTAGGCTAACCTCGAGGTGCTCCATCGAAATTCACAAGCCAGCCCAGGTCTAATCACTCAACGTGATGAATTTATAAGATTGTTGCAGGCCAGATTGAAGGTGAATGAAAGTGTCTCGATAGACATTCCAACCTTCCAAATTCAAGAGTTAGAGATAAACGGAAAATTGGAAATGGCCCAGCAGGATCTTTTTATGAAGGTTGATTCCATACAAAAGTGCTATAAGGTAGTAGAAATTGCTATGAAGGATGTCTACATCAAGGAAAGAGAAGCTCTCTTAGCCCGAGTTAAGTTTCAAGAAGCCATTGTATAGGAACAGAAAGATAATATCCCTAATTTTTCTCAAATTTCCCCTTCTAAAAAAATAAGAGGTGATATGGTTCTGAAGGTGTGGGAAACGAATTTGGCAGAGAGAAAGAGATTAGCCAGGGAAGTAAAGGATGATTTCCAAGAAGCGTTATCATCTTTAGACAAGAGATTGATTGATTTTTATGGAAGTAGTATTGCGGAGGCCTTGGGGCAAATTGATATTGAAATGAGCTAGCATAATTCTAGAAAGAGAAAAGAGGAAACGTTGGCATCCATTCAGGAAATGATCCAGATTGACCTTCTTAAAATAAATGAATGGCTAGTGAACCCAAGTTCATAGTTCTAGGCCTTATCTCAAGAGGTGAAAAGAATCCAAGAAAGGATACCTCAAGTAGAAAGGAAACTATACACTTTCGAGGTGAATGAAACAATTGAGCCATCAAAGTTGGTGGTGGAATTTTTAGATAGATGCAACCAATGCATTGAGCATGGAAAATAAAGCACAGTTGTGAGCAGGTAAGAAAATGTCATTACATTACTGAACATGGCTAGAGGGAAAGATGGAAATAGAACTACAACATATAAGATATTATGTCAAATTATTAAGAATACCAGAAGACAAATATATCTGGCCTAAAGGAACGAGGAAAGGAAGTGTTTCTTCTAGCAGACGAAGATATGGAGGGGAATACCAACAAATATCATCATATTCTACACACTATTTTCCTATTTCAAATATTTGCTATTTTATTATAAGAAGTCCAACCGTTTTGAGTTGTGACAGTTTTGTATAAATACATAGATTTAAGATTTATTCTAGGTTGCTTCTTGCCGGATGTAATAGATAAAACTCTCTCTTTTTAGTATTAATAAAAAGTGCAGACAAAGATTCCAAATTCTATTCAGTTTGAGTTATGTATTTCTCCTGTGTTTCCATATCTCTTAATTTCCTTATGTAATTCCTTGATAAGTGATTGATTGCAATTTAGTATCACAACTACTGTAATCATGTTATTTCAATAATTCGTTAAGTAAGTAGTTTTTCCTCTATAATTTTTGTAAGTAATACAAGACCTGCAAGCTACATGAATTATCACATTTTATATCATGTTCAAGGGTGCACTCTCCACTGTTCTTCTACTGCAACAAGGTGAGACTCTTTAGTAATTGATGGCTTGCTTTGTTTAATAGTTTTGTAAGTTTCTCCCACACCATTTGATATTATAATTGTGACTTAGACAATGAAATACAACCTTTGTACTGTCCTATTATTGATTTTATTTAAGGATCTTTTCTTATATAACTAAAGGTAGAAAAAACATTGGTTTAAAACATTCTCTTTAACTTTCCTTATGCCTAATATTACTCTTTGAGCCTTAAGTTTAATCTCAGGAACAACATGGAGTATTGATCTCAAGCATGAGACAACTTCCAAACTAGTCAATTGTGAGTGGCACCCTTGGAGCATGAAGGTGCGTCTTGAAGGGCACGTCGCATGTTTAAATGTGGAGTCAATAAAAATCTAGAATACCTTAGAGAATAAAACAATTACCTAGAACTGATAGTAAAAAAAATCTGATATTATATAAGTTTATATAAATTTAGAAGAAGAACATTATAAAAACATAGGTCTAAATGTTTATCCCTAAACAAATTACAAATTTTGGGAAAATAAATCCTAGACGAATTAAAACTAGAAAAGGGAGAATTGGAATAAATTATGACAAGTGCATAAGGTATGCATGGAATTAATACACTGATTTTTTTAATAAAAAGAAATTAATTCATGAGAGAATGGGTAGTCTTCATGGAGTTAGAATCCTAGTCAATCTAGACTCAAAATCATAACTAGAAGAAGAGTCCTAATCAAACTCCAACTATAAATTAGTTGGGAAACATAATAAAAGAGAAATTGGGGAACTAAGGGAAAACTAGGAGAAAATCTAGGAACTAATTGAGGAGTGTGAGTGATCTAGGTGGATATTGGTGGCCACCCACCTATTCCAACTGTAACACCCTATTTCCCTCAGTTTGTAAAAATAACTATATTGGCCAAGAACTATGGAAAACTCAAAGATGTGAATGTTTGATTTGACGGACCTTTGTATAAAAGGTCGATGAATGTAAATTATGTTATGAATA
>JZKD02S0389831.1:189230-202903 GCA_000966675.3 Picea glauca | reverse complement strand
ATCAAACCAAACCATTTACATCAATGACATATGATCCAACAATCTCCCAAGTAATCAAACCATTGGCATCAATGACAAACCATTGGCATCAATGACAACATGATCCAACATGTAATGCATCAACCCAAAAAGTGGGAAGATTACCTGCCACTGGTGGAATTCGCCTACAACAACGACTACCAAGAATCCATGAAGACGAGTCCTTTCAAAGTCCTCTATGGTAGGCCGTGCAACACTCCAGTCAGTTGGAGTAATCCTGTAAACATAATTACTATTGGACCCGACATGTTGAAAGAAATGGAACAACAAGTGAATCAGATAAAAAAAAATCTAAAGGTCGCTCAGAACAGACAGAAAAGTTATGTCGACCGAAAGAGAACTCCAAGAGAATTCAAGATGGGAGACCACATATATCTCAGAGTTAGGCCCAGGAAGAGTTCCCTGAGGATGGGAGCTTATGCCAAGTTGGCACCTCAGTATTGTGGACCCTTTGAAGTTCTAGATAGAGTGGGACCTGTAGCGTATAGGCTAGCACTTCCTCCCACAGTAAAAGCACATAATGTTTTCCATGTTTCATTATTGAAGAAATATGTACATGATTCTAATCATATAATTGATTGGTCTATGATCCAAGTGGAACTAGAGGGAGAATTCCTTCCAGAACCTCAATGCACACTAGACATAAAGGAAACTCCACTCAGAAATTGAACCATTGCATAGGTCAAGGTGTAGTGGAAACATTTTGGCCTAGATGAGGCTACGTGGGAAATGGAAGATGCCATGAAACAGGCATATCCGATTTTGTTTGCTTCTATACATACACGTCACATTGATAGATAGAACATTGAGGACGATGTTCCTTTAAGGGGGAGGGAATTGTAACACCCTGTTTTCCCTAGTCTGTAAAAATAACTATATTGGCCAAGAACTATGGCAAACTCAAAGATGTGAATGTTTGATTTGACGGACCTTTGTATAAAAGGTCGATGAATGTAAATTATGTTATGAATATGTGTTGCATGACTACTGGGAGGGGGATGTGCTAAAAGAGACCACGATGGCTAATGAGAGGTGGTGGAAGGGACCTGTAATGGTTGCGTTAACTTCCACCAAGTCAATACTGTACTGGTTTTTACTAGCTCAAATACCAAAGCAACTCTCTGACCCTGGAATGGATTTCCCGTCAGATTGGTAGGTGGGGAGGCTCCTCAAGAGTTAATGAGGGGATGAGGGTGAACATCCAATCCATAAAATCTATTAGACCTGACCATGGACAGGGAAATTTACGCCACACACAATCTTGCAGAGAAAAGGGAAAGAGAGGAAGTGTGGTAGAGGGTAGAGAGAGAGAGAGAGAGAGAGAGAGAGCGTGCACAACAGGGATCGTGGAAGAGAACTGGAGAAACTTTGGAAACATAGGGAGTTATGAACATAGGAGAAGGAGAGTAACCTTCATCTTGGATTATTTTTCTGTATCAGGAGAAGGAGAGTAACCTTCATCCTTGACTTCCGTTGAGCTGGAAGTAGGAGAATGAATCTCAAAGCATCGTGGTCTAGCTCGGGGGTGGCTAGTGGTAAATCCGTTTGGAGTCACTGAGGCTACGGTTGGGTGGAAACGAGCACCCCTCTCAACAGTTGAATCACACCTGGTAGATATGATAAGTGTTGTATGCCTTGCATTTTGAATTTAATATCATGAATACATGTTCATGTTTATATGCCCATAATGATTTCTATGTGGAATGATTGCCTAGTGTTTTAGACTGGAAATAATGAATACATAATCATGTTTATATTCCCATAATGATTTATGTGTGGAATTATTTCCTGGTGTTTTAGACTCGAAATAATGGATGCATGTGTATACTTACATGCCATAGTTGGTTTCTGTACAAATGATTAAGTCTGGGGCATGAGTTCGCTCCACCGAGAATCGTCTTGTTTGCTTGATTCTTGTAATATTCTGGGAAGGCTCCTCGAGAGTACTCTTCCCCAGGAATTACCCCATAAACCTTGGAATCATGATGAACCTTTACTGTTGTGGTGGGAAATCCCCCCACAGACTAGCAAATAGGGTTATATTATGCATGTAGATATGACCAAAAGAAACCTACTTTCTACCTTCGTCCCCATACCTAATCCCCATTTCTTTTCAGCAAATACATGGTTAGACCAACATACCTTGTTCTAGATCTTTGATGTTGATCCTTCTTCACGCTTGATCGCTTGTTGGTAGCTCTCCTCCCAAGGCTGACCTGCATACAAAACAAGCAACAAACTACACATGCATTTTACCTACAGACTAATGGGTTAGAGATTCAAACATATATTTACTGAACTATGAAGAACTCATATAGTGGTACGGGAAAAACATTTCTTTATTATTAACTTTAATGAATCAACTTACAATATTGAGACCGGCCACTGCTCTGCGAATCCTTATCCTGGGCTCCTCTTCAAATGTCTTCCAACTTCTTTGCTTTGTATCTCTCTTTGCACAAGGATGGCTAAAGTGTTGGGACAATGGGAATATGCAATTGGGAATAGTTTCTTTACTATTATTCTCCTCTTCCAAATAGGACTCCTAACCATTCTTTTATAGGCTAAAATAAGCTAGGTATTTGGACGAACCCTCATGCATGCATGGCCGGGAGTTTCAGTTAACTCACCCAAAGCTGTGTGTTTCATCGAAAAATTACCTTTTTTTGTGCTTTTGTCAGTCCACGTGGGTTGTTTTAGGTCATCTAGTGTGTACATGCATGCAGTAATGGAGTAGGGCATGTGGGCCCTTATAAAAGAGGTTTTTTAAAGAGTTGTTCAGCAGTGCTTTGGCAAAGAAGTGATATGAGATGGCCTAATACCAGGTAAGCATGTATGGTGAAAATTAGGGTTATAACAGATGCCCCATAATGTGTGAGGTCAGAAGAGCATATGATAGCTGAAATACATTACCAATATTTACTAATGTGCCGAAGAAGTGAGCCTAGGGACCAGGAACCGGGAGGCACCGTCTACAAAATAAAAAATTTCTCACTGAGGCGGGTATACCCATGCTTGGGATAAAATAGAATCATGGCTACCAATCAAATACACTGTAGATCCATGTAAAATAACTATATAAAGTTTAGCCATGAACAATACACAGTGGAGATACATCTCAAAATAAAAATGATATACTTATAGAGTATCCATCTTCTAGAAACTCATACGGCCTGATGGCTGGAGATGAGATCTTCAGAGCTCGAGAAACAACTTCAAAATATTCAAAAATCGGGTAGGAGTGTAATATGAGTGTACGACTTCACTACCCAGAGGTATTCGATGGCTCGTCGGGCATGGACTAGAGAATCTTGATGATCAGACTGAAGGCTTCATTGATTTTGAACAAAGACTTGATTGGACATTTAGGATGGTTGAGTATGAGGGCAAGAGACAAATTGTAGAGAGGTTGACTCAGGCTTGGTAGAAACTTCCCTTGGACAACAACATGACAAATGATTAGACTTAGGCAGCATGGCATTAATCATAAGTTTACGAAGCAGGAGGCAACGCAAACTCTCCATATGTTTGGAAGAATAACCAAACAAAGGAGGAAACAAATCTATGTAGCGAGAACATATTCATAAGGTCATATTACATCCCATAGTTTGATGAACAAACGGACAGATGTGCTTTATCCAAGGGCGACTCATTATGCTGCCAATAAATAAAATACTTTTCCCTTCCTCGTTTTGGGGTATATTTGATTTTTTTTGTCTTTTTCAATGATTTTGGAAAAATAATAAAAGAATGTTATGTTACAATGGAGGAACGAGTGTTACAAGCATACAAAGTTCAAGGTGCAAGGACAAGACTAATGTTCACAATAATGATACTCGAGAAAAATCCTCTGGGGGCCAAGGGTGTTAAGACGCAGAGGCAAAGTGTTACAAGGCTTGCATATAAGGTATGCTTTAGATGGTTCAGTTGGGAGCAACATGGAGCCAGGATTTAGACCAAAGACGCAGGTATGCAAATGCGTTTAACAAAACACACAATGGTAACGTCCTTCGATGTAAATTTAACGAGCCTAGAGAAGGTAAGCTCGGTGGTTTTTCATATTTATGGAGTCTAAAAAAACATAAAAGGAGACTCCATTGGGGTACCTTTTTCAAAGATAGTCTAGTCGGTTCGAAAAAGGGGTAAACTAGCACTGACAAGATGTCTATTCAAAACCATTTTAATGAGTGTGAGAAAGACAAGATCACTCGGCCATTTTTTCATTTTTAAGGAGTCTGAAAAAAGCTTAACTATGGACTCCGTCAGGAATGTTCCTTTGGACCAGTTTAACGAGTGTGAAAGAATAAGGTCACTCAAAAATCTTTTCAATTTTAGGGAGTCTGAAAAGATCTTAACTATGGACTCCAAGGGGGTTCCTTTTTCATAAATTTAGTCCCTTAGGACCGAAAAGGGGTAAAATGATACCTGAGAGTACTCTTCTAAAGAACTGAAGTTCCATAGAGTATACCTTTGTTCGTACAGTTGACCGTCTGGACCTAAAAAGGGTTAAACTACCACCGAACAGACGTGACTTCAAATTTTAGTTTAACGAGCGTGAAAGGCCACAATATCGTTCGACAATCTTTTCATGTTTAGAGGGTCTGAAAAGGGGCTTAAAAGAAGACCCATAGTGGTTAATTTTCTTAGTTAATCCAGACAAGATCGAAAAGAATAAATGCAGTCTCTCCAGATGTTGATTTTGGATCTCAAAGCGAGCTTGAAAAACAACAAAGTTAGCTCATGATTGACACTTTGTGGGTCGATGCCGAGTATCTCCTCGGGGGAGCAGTATGTTCCGACGAAAACATTGTCTATGATGCTAGGGGTTCTAGAGATATTTATCGATATGGTTTCAACGATACTTGCCATATTACCCTCCGCATAAACAACACCAGTAGCCAAAGGATTGATAGGACAAGACCTATCTCCAGTCATAGTCAAAGTGAATTCCCCTGCTTCGATTCTTCTTAACTCTGGGAGGAAGTATGATCTGTGATGAAGATCATCCCAGGATTTGTCTGGACTAGTCATTGCTTCAATTACTGCTTTGTCAGAGGACAAGACTAATTTTAACGAATCGATGTCAGTGAGAGAACCTTGAGCCCAAATAGGCTATATAAGCGGATCGAACTCTTGTGCAGGAGTTGGATCTGGGTTGACTGAAGCTTGCTGGACTAAAGATTACGCTACTTCAGCTACAAACAAGGTCATGGACATGCCCGGGTGCCCTGTCCCATCCATTGTGGCCGATGGGGAAGGAATTATCCGCACTTCGTCAAAGTAAGTCGTGCGGAACGACGAAACTTGAAAAATCTCAACCTTATGGTGGTTGGATATAAACTTGATATTGCCTTGAAGGGGCGAGTAATCGAAGGTACCCATCAAAGATGGGCACAAACTAACCCCTATGTTGACCACACCTGGTTGAGGACTATCAATCATCAGGACCGTGCCCTCAATGAAGGGTCAGGTCTGGAGAAAGACAATCGATCAATGGTCACAATCCGTCCCTCGTGTGGGAACAACAAGACCTAGAAAACTGTAGCAACCACATCTTTCATGGAATAAGTCCAACTCCTCCCTAACAAGAGGTTATAGTCGAGGGGCGCATCGACTACTTCTACCTCGACACACATGGTCTTCCCTCCTAACTGCACGGGGAAAGAGGGAATAATACCATGTGGTTGGAATGAACGATCATCGAAAGTAGTGAGGAGAGTAGGTGATGAAGACAAAACGGGCTGGCCAATGGCCTTCCAACATGCCAATGACATAACACATGTCGAGGCGCCCTCATCAACCATCATGCAAAAGATATTCCGAGTAAAAGTTTTCATGGGATAAGCCACTACTATCTGAAATGCTACGTGGTAAGGTAGACGAGGTTTTAATTCGGTTGTATCCAGCATGATTGTACCCAGATTACAAGTCTCGGTAGATCCTAAAGCGGTTAAAAAGGATTTCCTTTGGGAAGGGAAGCTTTGGAGGACCTCCAAAGTGGACATCGCACAAGGGGTTTGTGATAAATATTCCACCACAGAATAGTTCTAGGCGGCCCTTGCATTTGGGTTGTGAGAAGATTTTTTGAACGCGCCTTTAGGGATGCATGTCATTGTTTCACCCAACGTATTCTCAATCTGTAGAGGAAGAGATGGGAGTTCGACTTCTTTTCCCTTCTCAGAAGTTCTTGGTTTACTATAGTCATGCGATCTAGTCGATATAAAAGCATCACCCCTCACCATATATACATTCGCGGATGTGGGGTTGTTTGAAGACGGAGAGTGTCCTTGGCTGCCCCCTTCTATGCTTGCAGAGGCTTGGGTTAGATTTTTCCCATGTTGAAATGGATTATTTAACACAACAGGTTGTTGTTACATCACAAACTTTTGGGCCTCTACAAGCCGAGGACATAAATGGGTCGGATGGTCTTTTGTGCATAAGTTGCATGGATACCTCACTTCCCATTTCTCAATATTGCCCCCACCAACATTATCGATGGGTTTCTTATCCCCCTTACCCTTCTTTCGTTGTTTTTTCTTTCCTTCAGGTTGTTGAGTGGCCTTTGGATTAGTCGATTGCACTGTGTGTACATCCGATGTTTTGGTAGGGGGAGCAGCCAAAGTAGTAGTTAGGTTGGACGCTGTGTGTTGTATAGACAATTGTTGCAACCGAGTTGTTAGTTTCTCAACGGGATTTGTTTGTGTTGAACCAACAATACCATTGGCATGTGGTCCAGTTCTCTATCTGGTTTTATCAAGTATTAAGTGTGGTGCATCTGGAAAGATCTCGTATAATAAATCGGACTGAGAATAGATTGGCTCAAGTTGTTGAGTTCTCATGATGGCGTCTTATTGGGAAAATACTCCCGACATCGCGACGTCTTTGGACAACTGTGGGACCAAAGACTTAAGAAACCACTCGAGAAATAATGCTGGTGGGACTGGTACCTTAATTAACTCTTTCTGCATCTCCATTCTCGAATGTGATCAGAGATATGGTCTGCTTTAGTTTGTGAGAAATTGGACAGCAATTTGGTCCCAACGTCGTATCTCACAGGCAACTGGAAATGGTTTAGGAAAGACATAGCTAGTTCACCGAAGGAAGAGTATCTTGAGCGGTCGAGCTCAATGTACCATTTCACAGCACTCCCAATGAGAGTACGTTGAAACAATCGCAACTGTACGGAGTCGTCTTTCAATGAGTTAGATGAGCATCAAAGATGGAAGGTAGTTACATGATCTCCTGGATCTTCGTTAGGCTTGGCTTTGAACTTTGGGATGTCCGAAGGAAACTTCGTTGGCATAGGAGGCCAACGCGGATCGTGACAGATAGGGTCATTCAACAACCTTGTCAAGTGTGGCAAATGAAAGGTTGCCAGGAAGGGTAGTTTGGGTTGTTGGTGATAACTTGGGAAAAGAGGGTATGGAGTTTGATTGGCACTAGGTTGCCAGGAAAAGTTTGGTTGCTGGCCCAGATTCTGGTAGAAACCATGGCCATGTCCAGCATATGGATTTTTCATGTGAGGAGACATCATCGGTGGATTTCCAAAATAGGACATAGATGGTTGGGCATGCATTACATTCGAAGGACTTTAGGAATGATTGCTCCATGTCGGTCCCGTGGGGATAGGCATAGTGCTTTGTCTAGGGTTCCATTGATTATGAAAATAATTACCCCAGATTGACATTCCTAATGAGGGAACTGATCCTTGCCAAGAATTCCAAGGCCCTGCTATGGAAGAAGTTCTTGGGTGTGTCCCCTGTGCAGAAATAGTACCCTGCATAGGAGTAGGTTGTCTGAAACTAGGGTTTCCCCCAGTTGGGAAAGTAGCTGACAAGAAGGCGTTGTTACCAAACGCATCGAACAAATAAAATGGTGTCAAACCTACCGGCATATTATGTGAAGGTGGTCCTTGACTCCCCGCTCCAAGTAAACTATGGTGTGCAGGTTGCCCGACGGTTTGCTGATGCGAGCCACTGAGTGAAGGGGACGAAGGAGGTATATGACCTCCCCCGTAAGGGAAAGAATTAAAAGGAGTAGGAGTTCCCCCCATGTGTCCTTGTAGAGGAGTGTTAGAGCTCCCTGCCCCCAAACCTAAAGTCTGTGAAGTGGAGTAGGAAAGTACAGGACTTGTACCTGAACTAGGCGTCTGTCGCACTTGGTGTGAAAGGGGTTGTGGCCGCCGCCAAAGACGGGATCAGACCACTATGCGATGTAGAGGCGGTCGAGACCATGGTGGCTTGGACCAATGACGGTGGGTTAGGTGGTGGAAACTCTCCTGTGGTGACAACTGTAGTGGGAATTGAAGAATTCCGAGAAGGAGTAACACCATTTGTTTCCATTGTTGCATGCAACACTGTTTGGCACTTGTAAGGATGAATCAATACGATGGTGGGTGCCGAAATATCAGTGGTGGAGGTTTCAAATAGACTAAAAGCTTGCAGTCCAAGGTCTAAAATGGTTGATTCCTCTGGATGTTGGTCGGGCACAATTTCTTGTGACCCGATCGCTTCAAAAGACCCTTGTTGGTCTAGCTTTTGCATTAGTGGTGGTGGGGGTGGCTCCAGTGTAACCGGCGATAGGCCAAGAAGCCTTCGTGATTGACATAGCTCATGATCCTCCACTGTGTGAGAATATCAAAGACACACTAGGGTAGTCTAACCATTCAAAAACAACACGCACTAGAAAAGTCCCTATAAGATAAGACAGGCACACACTAATTTAATTGGAAGAACAGCTACAACAACCAACACTAGAGAAACTTACCGGTGCAAGTGCAACTTGAAAACATAATCACCCTCTAGGTATACTTTGCAAAGCATGGCCTGATGTCTATCCTAGGTACTATGGTATACCCCCATAGTCACCTGTGTATGTCCCTAAAAAAGATAGGCAACTAGGTTGCCAGCGCGTGAACAGTCACCAGGCGGGTACAGTCGAAAGTCGGGTAGACGACAATGAGCAGGGTATCGATCCCAAAACTTGTCAAGGGGATCAAAAGAAAATGGTCTGGAAGACAACTGAGGACCTCGAATGGATTCAAGACCCACAAAGCCCCGTGGAAAATGCAATCGACGGAATCCCAAAACAAGCCCTCTATATGTGTTCTCCACTACGATTGGTCCAGCTTTGCAGGGGTTATCTCCACTACCTTTCCGCACACGGCCTCATGTTTATCCCCTATGTTAGAGGGGGGTTCCAGATAAATTTCACTATACTGGACTTGGACACTCCCTAACTCAGACTCCAATGTTTGATTTTAATGGCCTTGCAGAGTTTCCTCTCCAACCTAATCCAAGGCCCTAATCCTGAACTAGTTGGTTAACCCTACAAACATAAAAATCTAATAAATTTTAGATTTTAGCATTAATTTTATGGCTTTTCTTATGTCAAGGGGTATGAAAGTGAAACTAATGATGTTTGAAAGATGAAAGTTAAAAATGAACAGAAAGCTGGAAACAAAAATTTCACTTAACGCAAATTTTCAACAACTTTTCAAATTTTTTATTTTTTATTTTTCTAAGATATTTTGAATCATCAAACTTAAAGAAGGATTTCACTCGAATACGAGCTACTTACAATCTAAGTAAACTATGAATAACTTAAGAAAATAAATATTTTCCCTGGTTACTAATGCAAAATCACACTTTTCAACTAAACAAGAAAATGAAAGAGATTTTTTTTATTCATTTAAATGCTGATAAATTAAAAAGGAAAAATACCAACAAGTAAAAAACCGAGAAAAAATTTATGGCCTAATCGCAGATCGCAAAGAATCACTTCAAGAAATCACACACTAGCAGCTTTAAAAAAGGACTCTCACACTTGTCTAAAAACCCTAAAGAAAATTTTTAATGGCAACTTTTAAATGAAAAAAGCAAGCTAAGGCTAAGATCAACCCTAAGCTAATGACTGCTATGACAGAGATTCAAAAACCTGAGAGGTATAACTCTTGTCAAGGGAAAGGATGACTACCTTATCCTCAACAAAAAATATCCTGCACAAGCACACTACTAACAATCCAACAACAAGCATGTACTCGCGAGCTGTGTAGAGCCAGAGGGCGTGTACACATGTGTTGGCCTTATACAGGCCGCGTGTATCTCTAAAAATTTGAAACAACTAAAAATAGAAAATCCAAACCAGGAAGAGACCACTAATATTGAGAACCATGATCTCTTGAAGGCTTAGACACTCTCTTTAACAGAAAAATAAACCAATGTAAGGAAAAAAATCGTAAAACAAACCAATATGAGATGAGACTGCAAACAACCAAGACTTAGAAAGAAGTCCAAAAAACCCCTGAGAATGATTTATTCTGACAGGAAGAGGATGACTGCCTCAAAAAAGTTTCTGGAATCTACATGCTACTGCTACTTCTTCAGCTAGTGTTTACACGTGGGCTGTAAGAAAGTAGGGCGCGGGTACATGCATGCAAACCTTATGCAGGCTGCGTGTACCTCTGTGGGTCTTGAAAAAACACAATCAAGCAAATAACAGAGACAAATGGTAGGGAAAACCAGACTCTTTGTCGGCTCAGGCTTTGCAGAAACTTCAAAAAACAGGAAAGAAAACCTAGTTTTTTAAAACTACCCAAAAATATTCCCAGGAACCCTAGAGATCTCCCCAGTATGGTCGCCAATGTTGTTGTGGTGGGAAACCCCCCTACAAACTATCAAATAGGGTTATATTATGCATGCAGATATGACCAAAAGAAACCTACTTTCTACCTTCGTCCCCAGACCTAATCCCCATTTATTTTCAGCAAATACATGGTTAGACCAACATACCTTGTTCCGGATCTTCGATGTCGATCCTTCTTCATGCTTGATCGCTTGTTGGAAGCTCTCCTCCAAAGGCTGACCTGCATACAAAACAAGAAACAAACTACACATGCATTTTACCTACAGACTAATGGGTTAGAGATTCAAACATATATTTACTTAACTATGAAGAACTCATATAGTGGTAAGGAAAAGCATTTCTTTATTATTAACTTTAATGAATCAACTTACAATATTGAGACCGACCACTACTCCACGAATCCTGATTCTGGGATTCTCTTCAAATGTCCTCCAACTTCTTTAATTTGTATCTCTCTTTGCACAAGGATGGCTAAAGGGTTGGGACAATGGGAATATGCAATTGGGCAGAGTTTCTTTACTCTTATTCCCCTCTTCCAAATAGGACCCCTAACCCTTCTTTTATAGGCTAGAAGAAGCTAGGTATTTGGATGAACCCTCATCCATGCATGGTCGGGAGTTTCAGTTAACTCACCCAAAGTTGTGTCTTCCGTAGGAAACTTTCCTTTTTTTGTGCTTTTGTCAGTCCATGCGGGTTGTTTTAGGTCAACTAGTGTGTACACGAATGCAGTAATGGAGTAGGGCATGAGGGCCCTTATAAAAGATGTTTTTTAAAGATTTGTTCAACAGTGCTTTGGCAAAGAAGGGATATGAGATGGCCTGATGCCAGGTAAACATGTATGGTGAAAATTAGGGTTATAAAATTTGCCCAGAGACTCGACTAAGATCAGGGACAATTGCCCAAGAACCATCTGAAGGTTCATGCGATCTGGTTCTGGAAACCTTATGCAAGAAACAGTACCTCTCTAAGGTCTCGGAGTCATGGGAGTTTGAAGCTCCGAGAGGTTGAATTTCGTAATTCAAGCTCAGAAAGGATAACGAATCCAAGTAACGAAAGAGAATACCCCATCGTTTGGTAGATGAACGGTCGAAATCCTTTCAGAAATATCCCAGATCTATCAATACTGATGGATCTAGAGGAGGAGCATAGGCATTAACACCTCAACCCTTTCAGCCTTCGCAAGTAGCAATGGCATCTAGGACCGTAGATCCAAGGATCTGGCGGAGCTCTATTGACCATCGATCTTAACCTTTGCATAGGTAGGACTAGAGTGGACTCGACAATGCCTTGAAAGTCCTAAAGTATTCAGAACCATCCATCAGCACATGACGCATGGCAGTTGGGTAGCATTTCCCTGACTGGCGACTTGGAGTGGTCAAGGGTAGGATTGCATGAACTCACGATTTGCGAATTTGTGACGTGATCGTGGTCATTGGATCCAAGCCATGAGAGAACCGTTGGATCAAAACCTCTGTGTGGTATCGCGTATCGGGGGTTCAAAGGTTGAAAGAATTTATTTTCCATTGCAGAAGTCATGAAGTGTCGAGCATCGAGGGCTCGCGCAAACACGTGGAACATCCATTAGGTGGGGACCATGTGGTTGAAAAGTTGTGTAACAACAAGTGTCGAGAGAAAGGTGGAAGTGGTTGATAGGTGGTGGACACATGTCGCTTGGGAAAGAGTCAACACATTGTTCACTTATCGTGTCTCGGGGTTTTGAAGGGTGAAGAAGTTGCACCTTGATTGCTAGGTCGTGAAACACCTAGAGCTGAGGTCTCATGCAATGGGCGGTAGTGACACAGCTTGTAAGCAGAGTACAATGGAGGAGACAAGTGGCATGTACGCATCACTTTGGCAGAGTCCATCTAATGTTGACCTATCGTGTATCGGGGATTCGCAAAGGAGGGGAACAAGGGCTCAACACTACAACTTGTGAAGTCGCGAGATGCGAGTAGTGCTAGTGTTTTTCCTAGCCTACAGTTATATGTAGTAGGCTCTAGTGAGGAGGGAGCCATACCCGTATCGCATTTCGGGTATCGACATTTGCAGAAAGAGGAGTCGAGAGCGTTGACTCTCCAACTCGTGAGTTGCGAGAGGCGCTTGTGCTAAGGACAGGTTGTGGTCACTTGGAGAAGGGATGGTCTGTGCTAGGCCCCATAGAAATTTAGGGATTTTGTCCCTCGAACAAAAGACAAAAAAAGGATAATTTCTTAGTTGTCGTAGTGGGTGTGTGACACCAACTAGCTCCTCTTGACAGTTTTTAGTTCAACACGTTCTTATGTAATTCTTTGTAATTGTGGGTTCTACACTTCCGGGGTTGCCTGAATCCCTACACAGATTCCAGGTGGATATTGGTGGCCGCCCACCTAATCCAACTGGATTATTTTAGAATTTTTCATGTCAGTACATCTTTTTGTACTTCCGTGGCATTTTTGGGGCCCTAAAAAATGCTTTTTTGGCTTGCCACAGTCAAACCATAGACAGAGTCATAGTTTGAAGAAATGATGTGTATTTCTCGAAAATACCTTTCCATCAAGCTATCACGCACCTAAAACAAAGGTCATATGAAAAGTTACGAACTCAAGAAGTTGATTTACCAACTTACCCATCGAAGCTCACATAACTCTTGGTGTTTCATATTATAGGGTTAGGTTTTTGGATGTCTTTGGTTTTGGTATTCATGACTAATGTTTAAAAGGCCTTTGGAGCCTCATTGTAATCATTCTACTCAAATGTATGCGCATAACAGCCACATCTCTTCTCAGAGATAACTACCACCATTCAAGCAAGTTGTTTTCAGTTTTCTAGTTTTATAATTTCAACCTATTTTATTTATTCAGTAGAATTTATTGTTCACTGTGTTAAGAACCAAACTTCAATATAGCATAGAAAAACCTCAGGAAAACTACTCAACGCCTTGAAAAAGAGATAATTTCAGATAATAAGCCTCTTCGAGGGGGCAACCTCCTTTTACCCCACTTAAATGTTCA
>JZKD02S0389831.1:164312-183887 GCA_000966675.3 Picea glauca | reverse complement strand
AACATTACTAATCTAAATTACAACTAATGGCCTAAAGCCAACATAAATAAAATAGCATTACTAATCTAATATGCCCCAATTAAGGGGTAATGAGCCAATATTAGGGCTTAACACACTGGATATTTGTTGTTCTTCTCCATATCTCTGTGTTATTGTATTCAGTCTGTTATTCATGTTGTTATGCTCATAAATTTGGATCAGTGGTATCTTAGCGGTTTTCTCTTCATTTATTTTTCTTCGTGCATGTCCCTGACAAGATTTGGGTACAAGAAGTTGGGTCTCGAACCAGTCGAGCCTTTGCAAGATCAGTCACACCAAGCATGAGAAAAACCCATGGGGGACGAGAAGAAAGATGATGGAGCAAGATATAATTTTAAAATATTGGTTGATGAATACCTTGCATGAAAAAGGAACGAAATGATGGACAACTTTGCACAGATCCTTCAGCAGCTGCCCACATGAGATGCATATTCATCAAGCAATCATGCAACCCCCTTTAACGTACAAGTAAATTTTGATATTCCATTATTTGAAGGATTAATAGATGCATATGTTATAGATAAATGGTTGAATATGCTCGAAGGGTATTTTTCCGTCCACAATTTTTTCGACAGGGAAAATATTACTTTTGCACTCCTCAAGGCCATCCCCCATGTTAAGGATTAGGGATACTTACTATGATCAAAGGGCCATAGAGGAATCTGCAATATTTTTGGTTTCCCCCAAATGGGATTCCTTCATGGATGCCATTAAAGATATGAGGACCAGCATACAAGATGGGCCACGATGCATCAGGAAAGGCACCAAACAGTACTAGATTTCACCAATATTTTCCATACCCTGCACACTAAATTGGGTATCAAAGACTTTGAACAACATCTGGTGCTCAAATACCGCGACTATTTTCATAGATACATTCAAACATAAATGGATTTTCTAGACATCACATCATTAGGTGTGGCTTATAGATATGTTGTCAAGATCAAGAGGAAATTTAAGTAGAAGAGGCGAGAATTTGGATCTAAAAACTCCTCACAGCTGAAGAAGGGAAAAGGTGACCCCAACCCACAAAACAAGGGACAAAGAAAATATGGCCACTCTAAGGGCAACCAGTAAAAGTCGCAACACAAGAAGGGTAATGAGGATTCGAAGAAGGACATGATAAAGTGGTGTGAATACCATAAAATCCCTTGGCACAACACCGAAGAATGTCATTCCAAGCAGTCACTAGTGGCTGCGATGAAAGCTTTAGAGTCAGAGGTAGATTCCGACTCTAAATAAAATGTATAAGGAGGTAAGTGGATTATCGATTTCGAACCCAACACCATTGTTGCTACCACCAAAGTCTAGCCAAGCGAGCAAGAAGAACCAGAGGAAGGGGAACGCCTCTTTCACTCACAGATGTGGGTAAAGGGGGCTTTGTTTGATTTCATTGTTGATAGTGACATTCAGAAGAACCTGATCTCAGCAGAGGTAGTCAAGCATATAAACTTGTCGATGACACCATACGCACAACCCTGCACCATCAACTGGCTTCATCAAGTAATATATCTATGTGTCATCCAACAATGTCGTCTGCCCTAAGGCATCAAACCCTTCAAAGACGAGGTATTGTGTGATATTTATTCCCTTGAAGTTTGTGATGTTATTTTAGGACATCCATATTTGTGGAAGTGACATGTTGTGTATGAGTCTAGACCCCGTAGTGTAATTATTACTTTGAGTAGACAATTGTACAGGATACCAGAGGTAGCACCGCCTATTGCTATTTATTTAATCTCTACTAAGCAATGCAGTAAGGTCATTTCAGAGACTAGGAAGTTCGTCTTCTTTGTGATCCATGCTCACAGTAAGAAAAAGGTCACTGCCACATTCATGGCCTCTACATAAAATCTCTCTTTGTAGTAGAAGCAAGTGGACGAGATCATGGATGGTACAGAGACATCTTCTCCTCACCCAACGGGGTACTGACACACTACCAAGTCAATCATCCAATTGATATAACCCTCGGTGCACCTCTAATTAATGGACCAGTCTATCATCACTCACTAATGGAAAATGATGAAATCAAGCGTCAGATCCAATATTTTCTTCAAAAGGGGAACATCAGACCCAACTCCTCCCCTTGTGGAAGCCTAATTGTATTGGTGCAGAAGAAAGATGGGATCTGGAGGCTCTACATTGATTACAAAGAATTAAGAAAAATCAAAGTTAGGAACCGGTACCCAATTCCTTAAATTGATGACCTTCTTGACCAACTCAAGGGGGAAAAGTTGTTCAACAAGATTGAACTAAATTCTAGCTACCACCAGGTTCCTAGCAAATCGACTGATATATGGAAGACAACTTTCAAATCTAAAGAAGGTCTCTTTGAATGGTTGGTCATGCCCTTTGGCTTAACAAATGCACCAACCATTGTCATGAGATTGATGGATGATGTATTGAGACTCTTCACCAACTCTTTTGTGGTGGTATATTTGGATGACATCCTCATCTTCAAAAAAACTTGGGAGGAGCACATGCAGCATATTCAGCAGGTTTTGAGCACTCTGCGAAAACACAAGCTATATGCCAACTTGGAAAAATGATCCTTTGGCATGAACAGGGTCCAATACTTGGGATACATTGTTGAGGAACATGGGGTACATGTGGATCTAGCTAAGATCCAATTCATTCATGACTGGCCAGCCCCAACCACACTAACCGAGCTTCAGAGCTTCTTGGGACTTGCCAACTTCTACCGATGATTCATGTTGGGATTCTTCTATATTGCATGGACCCTCAACCAAGTGAACAAGGGAAGTGGCAGGGAAAAGTTTGCATGGTGGAAGGCACAAAAATGAGAATTTGATGATATGAAGCATCATTTATGCTCATCTCTAGTAATTTCCTTACCTGATCTGCAACAACCATTCAACATTTAGATTGATGCATCCATCTATGTTGTAGGCACAATTCTCACTCAGCACAGTCATCCATTAGCATACCATAGTGAGACACTCTTAGATACCATCCGTAAATACCCCACCTATGACAAGGAAATGTATTTCATTTTACAAGCCTGCCATCAATGGAAACATTACATTCTGGGAAAGGAGACAATCATCCACATTGATCACAAGCCTTTGGAGTTCATACAGACACAAGGGAATTTGTAGAACGACCGCCATAAAAATTGGTCCACATACATGTAGAAATTCCATCTCAACATCAAGTATAATATAGGGATCGCAAATCCTATCGTTGACTACCTTAATCAACCTCTCATGACTGCACTCACCATCATGCTCCATTCTTGTGGGCATGAGGCATATGAGTGGCCCCAACTTTATCAGGGAGATCCTGACTTCACCACCACCTATCATCTCTTGGGTACATGCGTGAATGTCACCAATTTTCACATTCAGGATGGTTTTTTATGCCATCTAGGCCATCTTTGTGTTCCTGCAAGCGAGCATGCAAAGCTGATTTAAGAGGCTCACTACAGTCGGATGGCAGGATATTTTGGTGTGGAGAAAACTGTGGCTATTCTACAGAAACATTTTTATTGGCCAAAACTTCGATGGGACATCAACAAGTATATCAAATCTTGCACTATCTAAGCCATTTCCAAGCCAACATCAAGAAGAAAGGCTTATACATCCCTCTTCCTATTCTCGAGAGGCCTTGGGAATCCATCTTGATGGATTACATGCCTGGACTTCTATCCACCAAGCAAGGCAATGATTGTGTATTTGTGGTGGTTGATTTATTTTTGAAGATGGCCATTCTCACAGTCTACAAGAAGAGCATCATAGCAGTAGATACTTCCAAGCTCTTCTTCAAATGAGTGTGGGTCCATTTTGGGATACCACAAACCATCATCTCCGATCGGGATAGTAGGTTCCTCAACACATTTTGGTCGAGTCTCTGGTAATTTTTGGACACCAAGATCACTAAATCCATGACCTTCCACCCTAAAACTGATGGCCAAACAGAGGTCATTAATCCGATAATTTTACACATCCTACACATGTATAACTCTAAGCATCTTCATACATGGGATGAGATTCTTCCCTATGTTCAGCATAACTACAATAGGGCTCTCCATAGCTCCATCGACCATAGACCCTTTCAGGTGGGGTTGGGATTCCAACCCTTGGTTCCCACTGATGTTGCACTACCTCTTGTAACCACATAAATATATTCTTCCCATATTCAGTCCGAGGTCGAAAAAACTAACCAAGTTCATTGAGCAGATTCAACACATCTACCAATAGGTCCATGATATCTTGCAAAAATCCAATGCTAAGTACAAGCAACGCAATGATCAACACCAGGTACCACACAAGTTTCAGGTGGGAGACAAGGGCTGGTTACATTTTCATAAAGAAATCCTTACAGGGCCCCATCGAAAGCTTCGTCCACTTCATTATGGGCCTTACACTATCACCAAGGTTGTGGGTGATAATGATTTTGAGCTCAACACTCCCCCTTTCCTTGGATTCCACCCAGTGTTCAATTTGGACCTCCTCCAACCATATTTTCCACCATTATTGGACACCTCAAAGATCGCAGAACAGTTGACACCAACAAAGATCAACCCTGACTACATGGAACAACAATCCACTAATCATACAGTGGACACATAGGTCAATGACACTCGCCAGTAGATGATCCAACTTTATCAGGTTATCAAGGTAGGGCAAATCTAGCACCAAGGAAAGTGGCTCACTTGAAGCCAAATTCAATAGAAATTTCATTACCCGATGGGGGAACTCAATGCAATGGAGACCATTTCTTCCTAAGGGGGGAGGACTGATCCAAGTGGATATTGGTGGCCACCCACCTATTCCAGCTAGCTACTCTTGATAGTTTTTAGTTCAACATGTTCTTCTGTAATTCTTTCTAATTGTGGGTTCTACACTTCTGAGGCTATTTGTATCCCTACAAAAATTCCAGGTGGAGATTGGTGGCCTCCCACCTAATCCAACTGACTTATTTTGGAAGTTTTCATGTCAGTACAACTTTTTGTACTTCCAAGGCAATTTTAGGGCCCTAAAGAGTTTTTTTTGTCTCGCCATAGTCAAAATGAAGGTGGAGTCAAAGTTCAACAACATAATGTGTATTTCTCAAAAATACCTTTCCAATGGGCTATCATGCGCCTAAAATGGAGGTCATATGAAAAAGTTACGACCCTAGGAAGTTGAGGTTCCAACTTACCCATCAGGACCCACATAACTTTTGGCGTTTCATTTCCTAGAATTAGGTTTTTGAATGTCTAGAGTTTTGACATTCATGAGTAATGTTAAAAAGGACTTTGGAGCCTCATTGTAATCATTCTTCTCAGACGGATGCACGTAGCAGCCATATCTCTTCTTAGAGATAGCTACCACCATTCGAGCAAGTTGTTTTCAATTCTGCAGTTTTACAGTTTCAACCTATTTTATTTATTCAATAGAAGTTATTGTTCACTGGATATTTGTTGTTGTTCTCCATATCTCTGTGTTATTGTATTCAATCTGTTATTTATTTCGTTTCGCTCATAAATATTGATTAGTGAGGGAAAATGCTTAAATATTTAAATTAAAAAGGATTTAACATGTGCAACTTCGGGAGAGTGTGACATGTGTTGGGGGTGAATAATCTCATATTAAATTAAAATTATTTAATTATTCATGAATTGACAAGTTTCAAGGTAAATTTTATTATAAAAAGAATGGTGAGGAAGAGGAAATTACCCTATTGTTGGATGAATGAAATGTTGTTGAAATTTTTATTGAATAAGTTTTCTTGTGTGAGTTGGGTTGCAAGCTTGTGCAAGAGGTGGAAGTCTCTTCTTGTGAGGACAAGCTTGAGCTGGGATCTAGATTTTCTGTGTGTGACTATTTTGCGGCTTGGGGGGGAGAAGAGTACCCCTAGAATTGGTTGGGAGGTTCCAGTGAAGTCCTTTGATTAGCATGCGCAGAAGACAAACCTTGCGGAAGCCATCACTGATGATCAATATCTGTTACTATATTTTGTTATTCAAGTTTCATTATTGTGTTAAAAGGGATATTAAGTCATACAATGAATTTGTGTAGGGAGGAAATTTTCATTATACGGTCGTCCTTGATATCTGGTAATTGTAGACTAAAATTTTGATAGCAGTAAGAAAACACAGAATTCAATTAGTCTATTGTATCTACACATTATTAATAAAAGTTGTATTTTTTTATGGAATAGAATCGATTTTGATCCTTGATCATATTTGTCATGTTCTATGTTATAGTAAAAGTGAGAATTATTTCTTATGATGGATATAAATTGGTCGAAGCAATAATACTCAACAGTTGCCTGCACCTACAATCCAACATATTAATAGCGCCAGCTCTCTATTCTAAATTCTCATTCTCCTTGAATTCTCAATTATGTTGTTACTAACGACTGTCCTATAAAAGCATAGTCGTGTCTCTCTGGTGAAATCTTTGTGAGAAACCCTCCAAATTCTTAATCTTTAGTTACGCATATTGATCCATGACTCAAGGAAAGATTGGAATTGATCTAATGAATGTAATAGATAGTTTCTACACACTCTTTAATATTTAAAATCTAGGTCTTTCCATCATTTAAAGAAGAGGAGTATAATTTAACTTGCTCGTTCCAGTTTTTGTTTAACAAGAGTCAACCCGAGGGAAACAACTTGGGTACATTTGGTTTACATTTGTGTTTTTATGGGTTATTCTTCCTTGCACAAATTCTGAATATGGAAGGCATTCTGAGGGCATCAACTCCCTCATCTCTTGAGAATTGATTTGAGCTTTCTTCAAAAAAAAAGTAAAAAAAATGACAAGCAGTTAGTAGTATCCTCTAGACTATCGAGGGAGCTCTCCCTTTTTCTTATTCTTATGCATAGTTCAGGTTGATGTGATCCTACATCGTTGTCTAGATGAGTATATTGTTTGATTGCTAGGTTTGTGTTTATGGACACTTCTAGCACACACAAAATTACTTCAACATGGTCAAATTAACTTAAATGAATTCTAGTATTTCTAGGTTCTTGTTGCTTATAGTAGTGCATGTGTAAATACTTAAATCAAACAATAAGTTGTGGAATGTATCTAATTCAATATTTTAGTAGTTGTTTCTTAGAGTAAGTTTTTGTACATAAGGAATTAACATAGCCAAAAACGTTGTCAAGGTTAATGTACTTGTCGAACAAATGTAAATTGGTCGGTACGAAATTTATTGATTTAGAAATTGTTTTACTATTCCATGTTAGTAGTCTATTAAATCTATTGATAGTTTTAAAATAAATAAAAAAATTGACAAAAATTAATTTAATGAATGTTATTTTCTTTTCATTGATTATTATTAGATGTTGTTTTCTTCGATTGAAGTTGGTTTATTCTCGTTGTTCATGTAATCATTAAGTGTCAATAAAGGAGAGACGTTACATATGGTATCATAGAGGATTCCACTCTGGGACACTGGACTCATTATGACTTCCAATGCTTATGTTTAATTGAAGATGAATACTAATATTATTTGAAATTGTTTCATGGTAGGTATAACGGTTAGAGGACAAAGAATGAGTAGACGTCATATTGTAGGAGGAAGAGGAATGCCTCCTCCAAGTACATCAACACCCGAGTGATATGCTCCATAGGGAGAAGGGAAAAATATTGAGCAAGAGCAAGTTGCAGTGGTTTATGTCATGGGAATGTTGAGGTCTTTTTAGAGGATGTCTGAGGCACTCATAAATCGCCTTGATCGCAATGAGGGAAGGGATTTTGTGCCCAATGAGAGATCGCAACGCCCTCCTGTAGTTATTGGTAGTGTTCATAGAGAACTCGAGAAGGTAAAATTTCCCAAGTTCATGGGTTCTACGAATGGTGTATCCACTGAAACTTAGTTGGATAATATGGAAATGTGCTTTTCATTACGGGATTATACCTCCAAAATGAAAGTCTGCGTGGTGGTCTTCCATCTAAAAGGGAGTGCTCTTTCTTGGTGTGGAAGACACTCTTACCACAATAGAACATGGTCATTGAAGACATGTCATGGGAATTGTTCGAGGAACGATTCCGAGAGAGATACCTTTCTGAGGAGTTCATTGAGATCCATCTTAATGAATTCAATGCTTTACGATAGGGAAGTCGTACAATACCTGGGTACGAGGCTAGGTTTATGGAGTTTCTTATATATGATCCGCATTTGAACACTGAGAAATTAAAGGTTAATAAGTTTGTGTTTGGTATCAACTTTAACCTTTGTGCTAAGGTGAGGGTCCTAATGCCTTAGACTTTACACAGTGCAGTACAAAAAGAATTTATCGTTGAAGAATAGTTGAACAGTGGGGGTCAAGGTAGGAATCCTTTCAAACAGACAAGACAGATGCCACATAGAGCATTGCAGCAACAAACACCTGTTAGAAAAACTTCTAAGCATCGTGATACACCTAGAGGACCTGTATTTTCTAGATCACATAGATAGACTACCAGTCAAAGGACTCTATATAGAGCACCACCGCAACAACATCAATGTCATCCTCAACAACAAAAACACTACATATATGTTCCACAGAACAGATCGGGGCCTCAGAACCCTAGACCAACAGATTCTTCCTCTGGAAATAGGATCACCGGCCCTAAGAACGGATGTTGGACTTGTGGAGAGCCACATTATCAGAGATATTTTCCTATTGAGAAGGCAAGAGTTGTTGGATCAGCAGGACATACAAGAGTGGGAGATTTGGGCAAAGCCCATAGGATTCATGCAACGGTGAATAACCATCAGGTCGAGCATCAGTCTACAATGCTCGAGACTTCAGGTATGATAGAAGATCAACAATTTAGTGTTTTCATAGATCTAGGAGCTACTGAGAGTTTTATATCTAGTGTTGCGCTTAAAATAATTAAGGTCAAGGAAGTTGAACAAGATGAGTTTAGATGTGTAGAAATGGCATCTGGTGCTAAGAAAAAGGTTGGAGGAAAATTTAAGGATTGTAACATTAACTTGGGTGATTTTGTCACATGTGTAAACATGTATGTCACAATCTTGGGATTTTACGACATTGTGATTGGAATGGATTGGTTAGAATCGCACCAAGGAATATTTTAGGGTCTAAATTTCATCCATGGGATATTTTCCCATGATTTTTCCCAAAAAATATTCGCCATTCTAAAAATTATTCGCCCAAATTCTATAGGACAAAATTATTTTAGCTTAAAAATCAACAAAATTTTATAAAAAATATATAAAATCCTTAGAAATTTGAATATTTTAACAAAAATATCGCCAAACATTTATAGTTGACATATAAAGGACTAGTACGATTCACCGAGGTTTCTACATTTCAAAATAAATTTCCATCCTTAAATTTATCCCTGAATCGCACGACACGATACTTAACTGTAACATGAAACAATTAAGTTTGATTGATGATTTGGGACATAGTAGAGTAATTGTGGGAAGAAACCAAGGAGTGTCATTGATATTTATTTCTTCCCTACAATTATAGAAAATCATGTGCAAATGATGTAAGTTGTACGTTATTTTAACACTTAATGAAAAGGGTGATGCAAAAAGATTGGAAGACTTTCCTGTAGTATCATAATTTGTCGATGTATTCCCTGAGGAACTACCAGGTTTACCACCAGAAAGAGAATTGGAATTTACCATAGATTTAAAACCTGGAACAAAACCGATTGCTAGAATGCCTTATCGAATGTCGACACTTCAATTACAAGAATTAAAGATGAAATTGAAGGAATTTTTAGACTTGGGACTTATACGTCCAAGTGTGTCGTGGTGGGGTGCACCAGTAATTTTTGTAAGAAAGAAGGAAAGATCATGGAGGATTTGCATTGAATATCGTCAATTAAAAAAAGCCAAGATCAAGAACCAATACCTATTATCGAGAATTGATGATTTTTTTTATCAAATGAAGGGATCGACAGTATTTTCAAATATTGATTTAAGACCGGGATATCATCAGTTGTGAATTAAAGAGGAAGACATTCCTAAAACAATGTTTAAGACAAGATTCATACATTATGAATTTATAGTATTACCATTTGGATTGACAAATGTTCCTGGTGTATTCATGATTTTAATGAATGGGGTGTTCTGCGAGTACTTGTACAAGTTTGTACAGGTATTTATTGATGATATATTAATTTATTCTCAGACGAGATACTATGATGATACCTAGGTATGAGGGGTATTCTTTGGACAATGATGGGATATTAAGGTATAATGTCCGAATTTATGTACCACCAAATGACAAAATGAGAAATTTAATTTTGAATGAAGCTCATCGAGCGGTGTATATGGATCATCTCGGAGTCACGAAGATGAAGGAAGATATTAAACCATTGTTCTTTTGAATGTCAACTATGTGAAAGTTAACTATGTGATGCGATTTCTTGAATCGAAATGGGAAGTTATATCAATGGATTTTATTTAACTATGTGATGCGATTTCTTGAATGTCAACAAGTGAAAGTTGAGCATAGGCATCCAACGGGTTTATTACAGCCACATGCAATTCTTGAATCGAAATGGGAAGTTATATCGATGGATTTTATTTTTGGATTTCCATTTTCGGCAAGGGGCACGATTCTATTTTTGTAGTGGTTAACACTTTGACGAAGAGTGCACATTTTATTTCAGTCCGTACGATGTATCAAGCATTGGACATAGCTAGAATTTTTTTTAACAAGATTGGAAGATTGCATGGTGTGCCAAGGAAGATAATATCTGATAGAGGATCGGTATTTACTGAGCATTTTGGACTAGTTTCCAAGAGAATTTGGGAACACAATTGAATTTTAGTAAAACATATCACCTCAAAACAGATGGAAAAACTGAAAGAACGAATCAAATTCTAGAGGATATGCTCCAAATGTGTGTGATGGATCAACATAAATGATGGGAAGAATTTTTACCATTGGTAGAATTTTCGTATAACAACAGTTATCAGAGTACGATAAAGATGACACCTTTTGAGTTTCTATACAAATGACCTTGTAGGACATCTTTAAGTTGGGATCTACTAGAGGATAGAGTCATGGTGGGAATAGAAGTGATTCAATAAATGGAATATCAGATGCAATCCATAAAGAAAAAGGATTAAATAAGTGAAAGATCGACAAAATAGTTATTCAGATGAGCATTGTATAGACCGCAGTTATGAGGTTGGTGACAAAATATTTTTGCAGGTGAAGTCGCATAAGAGTTCGATTAAGTTTGGAAAGGGTGATAAAATATGTCCAAGGTTTGTGGGACCTTTCAAAGTTGTAGAAAAGAAATAACCTATGGATTACCAACTAGCCTTACCTGATTCTTTGAGGCATATGCACGATGTGTTTCGTGTTTCAGTTTTACATCATTATATTTTAGATCTATCACATGTTATTGACATAAGTTCATTACAGGTATCGGAAGAGGGTTCTCTCATAGCGGAGCCTATTCGCATACTAGACCATCGTACTCGGCATCTACGACGTCAAATATTCGATCAGGTCAAGATCCAATGGGACAATTATAGTCCACATTCTGGTACTTGGGAGGACATATATGAGATGTGTCAACAATTTCCTTATTTATTTTGATATTATGATATATATATTAGTATCAACTATATTTATTGATTTCATTGTTAGATTGTACAAACTTTGGGATGAAGTTTAAAACAAGAGGGGGTGTATGTAACATCCAGTTTTACTGATTACATTTCATACATTGACTTATTCTTTGAGGACACTTGCAAGTAAGTGATCCGGTTTAAAACATGATACATTATGATTATAAGTTTGGTTTACATGTTTTTGTGGTGATTTAGAATTTAAATTGGTATGTTATTTATATAATGTATATCATTGACAAGTATTATGCTGATGTTTCCTGAGTGTGCAAGAAACGTGATATGGTGATGATATTGATGGCATCGACCGACTTCCTTGGATTACAGATTGAGTCAAGGAGTGGACTATTGACTTTTATTACATAAGTACTTGATTTATTATGCATGTGTTATATTATGATTTCAATTATGGATTTTATGCATATGAATTATTGATGTTATCTTTGTCAATGGATGCAGACATGTTGACGCTTGTTAATCAGACTCGCATATGGAGTAAAGGGGTCATACAAAGATAATAAATAAAATGGGGATAGGTGTGGCAGTATCCCTGCCACAACCTACTAGCACTCCCACCGTGACCTGAACTGAAGGTTAACGAATAACTTTCTCTGAGAGGTTCACGATGCCATGAGGGAAGACTGAAGCAATCACTCATGAGGATTTCTGAGGGGTGCGCAAAAAGGCAGATTCCTTATTCCTCGGTAATCCCTCAGTCTCACACTAGGTCGACAAGTGGAGTATTGAATCTAAGTGTCAGACAACTTCCAAACTAGTCAATGGCGAGTGGCACCCGTGGAGCATGAAGGTGTGTCTTGAAGGGCATGTCGCATGTTTAAATTTCGAGTCAATAAAAATATAGAATACCTTATAGAGTAAAACAATCACCTAGAAATGATAGTAAAAACAATATGATATTATATAAGTTTATATAAATTTAGAATAAGAACATTATAAAAACATAGGTCTAAATGTGTATTCCTAAACAAATTATAAATTTTGGTAAAAGAAATCCTAGACTAATTAAAACTAGAAAAGGGAGAATAGGAATAAATTATGACATGTGCACAAGGTGTGCATGAAATTAATAAAACAAATTTTTAAATAAAAAGAAATTAATTCATGAGAGAATGGGTAGTCATCATGGAGTTAGAATCCTAGTCAATATAGACTCAAAAGCCTAACTATAAAAAGATTCCTAATCAAACTCCAACTGTAAATTAGTTGGGAGACATAATAAAAGAGAAATTGGGGAACTAAGGGACAACTAGGAGAAAATCTAGGAACTAATTGAGTGTGAGGGAAAATGCTTAATTATTTAAATTAAAAAGGATTTAACATGTGAAACATGGGGAGAGTGTGACATGTGTTGGGGGTGAATAATCTCATATTAAATTATTAAAAATTATTTAATTATGCATGGATTGACAAGTGTCAAGGTAAATTTTATTATAAAAAAAATGGTGAGGAAGAGGAAATTACCATATTGCTGGATGAATGAAATGTTGTTGAAACTTTTATTGACTAAGTTTTTTTGTGTGAGTTGGGTTGCAAACTTGTGCAATAGGTGGAAGCCTCTCCTTGTGAGGACAATTTTGAACTAGTTCGATATGAATTTTCTGTGTGTGACCCCTTTGTAGCTCGGGGGACTAAGGGGGGAAGAAGAGTACCCCTAGCATTGGTTGGGAGGTACCAGTGAAGTCCTTTGTTTAGAAGGCGTAGGAGGTAGACATTGCGGAAGCCATCGTTGAAGATCAATCTAGCAAACCAACGGATTTTCTATTAAGGTATTTTATTATTCAATTTTCATTATTGTGTAAAAGGGGATATTAAGTTGTACAATGAATTTGTGTGAGGAAATTTTCATTATACAATCTTCCTTGATCTCTGGTAATTGTAGACTAAAATTTTGATAGAAATAAGAAAACATGAAATTCAGTTAGTCTATTGTATCTCCACGCCATTAATAGAAGTTATATTTTTTTTATTGGAATAGAATCGATTTTGATCCTAAATCAAATCGGTCATGTTTTGTGTTGTAGTAATTGTGAGAATTATTTGTTATGATGGATGTAAATGTCCATTGATTTTTAGAAGACGTGTTAGAAATATTTGTGACATAAAGAAAGTTACGACTATTGGTAATTATATAGAGTCTGTGATATGAGAAAATTAAAAACTCTAATTATAAACTCCTAAATTTATGAACCCTTGCAATGGAAAATTAACGCTAGGAGTTTAGATTTATATTCAATTTATGTATCTATATTTTGGTATTTCAACATCTAGCTGGGTATCGATTTTTGGTATTTATCAAAGCAATAATATTCAACACCCTGCACCTACAATCCAACATATGAATAATGCCAACTCTCTGTTATAAATTCTCGTTCTCCTTGAATTCTCAGTTATCTTCTTACTAATGAATTTCCTATAAAAGCATAGTCATGTCTCTATTATTGGTGAACACTCAATCATAAACCCTCTGAATTCTTGATCTTTAGTTACACATATTGATCCATGACTTAAGGAGAGATTGGAATTGATCTAATGAATGTAGCAGATAGTTTCTACACATGCTTTAATATTTAAAATATGGGTATTTACATCATTTATACTTGTTTTCCTAATTAAATGTTGACGAAGAGGAGTATAATTTAACTTCCTCGTATTTTATTAAATTAATCCTACATAAAATGTGTACAGAGTTGTCTGCATTGAGTAGATTTCCAAATTGATTGGCCCAGAGTTGATACAATTATAATGTATTTAATAGCTGAAGTTCTGTAAAATCTCATGAAATAAGGGATGTGTAAAATAAATGTGGTAGACCTTCTATCCTAGTTGATTGAGGTCCAATATCTTATCTATGAAAATTATGCATTGTTATCGAACCTTACCCTAGATTTTTTATCTTACTACATTGATGGTTTCACCCTCCATTGATTATCCTTGCTTACTACACGGGTCTTAGGAATGGCTGTGAGAAATTAAATCAATGCAATAGAGCCAATATTTTCTTGAAATTTTATGGTATGACAGTTACAATAATGGATCGTTTCCACTTCCAAATAGCTATATGTATCCTACTCTCAACACCTATGTCATTGTTAATAACGCCAAACCGATGATTGTGAACGTTGACATCGTTATCACTATCGGTCGATAGAGTATCTAGATTGGTCTATGTTGACGCTTGAATCCATTAGGACCAAAAAGACAACCTCACGAGGACACAAATCCCCCTTCATTTTTATAGAGGTGGTACTCCTTTGTTATGATTTTCGTGGGACTATAGGTCTTCAGAATGTGGGACTTTTACAGAAGTACATTGTGGAAATCAAAGAAAAAGTAAAGATGCAAAAACAAAAAATGTTTTATTTTCTTTTTAAATAAATTTCCCAAGAATGGACCAAGAACCACACACATTCACACATTTAAAATAAATAAGCAAAATTTCCTCACATCCATCATAGTTGGGATAAAGATTTTGGATCACATAAAAATAAAAGAAAATGACCTGCATGCATAAGAGAACTTTGACAGAGTGATACATGGTCAGCTCAAATAAAGATAATGATATATCAACCTCAAATACTTTATATTCATAAAACTGGGTTACAAAGTACAGTCGAGATTGTTCCCAAAATAGCTCTCTTGAAATTTCTAAAAAATATATAGTTTATTACATATTCTCCAAAAATTAAATGTGTTTGTCATAAAGACTGGGATTGGGGCTCCCGTGGACCGTAAAGAAAATATATATAAGAATGAAGTTTGTATAAGGAAGAAAGTGGGTAGCGGAAGACAACAAGACATGGTAAGAAGAAAAAGAAAATTATCAGTAAACCTTTCTATTTAAAGAGGTGGAGTAACTGGATGAAGGACTTGATAAAGAAAGAATGATGTGATCAGTATGAACTTACTATGATGGTATCTCCAAAGAAATGTTATCGAGTTTCTTCGATAAGTTGTCAGAAACATTATTTTGCTCCAGATAATGTTTAAAATGAATGCTTGAGAGGGATAATATAATCCTCTGCAAATCCTGATTTAATGTGTTTTAATAGGAGATCTCCTCGAGCCCTTTGCTTTTTAATGACAATATTTACATAACCTGCATGATGATTTGTTAGCATTAAAGCATACTAAATGTGTATTGTGAAACACACGAAGGTGGCAGGATCGGACAAGAGAGAAATACGATTTGGGATTTTTTTGAACCCAGGAACCCGCGAACCTGCGACTGCAGAAGGTCAAAAAATGAATAAGTGTTGTAACGCGGTCGGTCAGAACTAACAAAGGAGAGATGAGATACTTAGGAGCTGGGGGGTTCCAATGTTCAAAATCTAGATCGTGGATCTTTTGGATGCAAAATGTATATCACAGAACATGGGGTATGAGAGTTTGACCCCCCTAACCCAAGAACATGCGATTGCAAAATCGGCTAAGTATAGGATAGCATGGTGATCGGTCAGACTCATGATGTGAGGGTGTGGATGGAGATGAGGATGTGCAAATCCAACAACCCAAGAACTTGTCATTCTGAAAAAACAACTAAGTATAGAACTAGAAAGGGAGAGTAGAAGGGAAAAAAGGAAAGGGAAAAACGGGTAAGTATATAAGAGGGAAAATAAAGGGAGAAAATAAGTTGGGAAAATAGAAAATGGGAGGGAAATTTCAGAAGTGGCATTTGATCTCAATAGTCTCTTGAGAATTTCAATCATGATCTTCGTCCACAAGGATTGACATTACCATAAGGTAAGCTACAATAGTTGAGACTATTGTTTCAAATGTTTAAAAAAAGATCATAACCTATAACGTCCTTCCCGTATTTATTCTGACTAGTGATCTTGCAAAGAATTAATTCAGTTGGGAGTGACCTTGATTTTGTTTTAAAGGGTGGCCATGAACCCGTGGTGATCTTGCAAAGAATTAATTCAGTTGGGAGTGACCTTGATTTTTTTTTAAAGGGTGGCCATGAACCTGTTTCCTAGATAGCTTGAGGCTATTTAAATGGGTAACTGATAATTCTAGCTCTATTGCATAGGTATTTATGAAATTCTTAAGTTTAGACTTTATCGTTATATTTTTGTCAATTCCTGTGAGCCCTGCTAAACTTACTGATGTTATCTCGTACTAAGTTACTCTTCCTCTCGACTCAACGAATTAATTGATGTGTTAAGTGAAGTTAAGAAAAGGTTAAAATTAAATCGTTTAAATACCTATTCTCCCCAGCTAAGAGTCAATATCTACTTGTTACCAAAACTAGATACCCATACTTGATCGTAAGTTCTACCTTTTGTCTTTTGACAGTGCGTTAAGTATTTTTTACCTTGAGTCACATGTTTAGATATGTTACTCGTGAGAGTAGATTCGATGAAATCCTTGTGAACGATGTTTTCGGTGATTGTCATCTTTTCGTTCCATTTTTTTTTCTAACAAGAGTCAACCCCACGGAAAGTATTTGGGTACATTTGTTTTCCATTTTTGTTTTTATGGGTTATTCTTCCTTTGAGAATCGACGTCAACTCCTTGAGAATCGATTTGATCTTTCTTCCAAAAACAAACGACAAGTAGTTAGTAGTATCCTCTAAGACTATCGAGGGAACTCTCCTTCTTTTTTCTTATGGATAATTCAGGTTGATGTGATCCTACATCGTTGTGAGGTAATATAGATGATTCGATTTCTATATGAGTAGATTGTTTGATTGCTAGGTTTGCATTTATGGACACTTCTAGCACACACAAAATTACTTCAACATGGTTAAATTAACTTAAATGAATTCTAGTATTTCTACGTTCTTGTTGCTTATAGTAGTGCATGTGTAAATCCTTAAATCAAAGAATAAAGTTTTGGAATGTATATAATTCAATATTTTAGTAGTTGTTTCTTAGAGTAAGTTTATGTACATAAGGAATTAATGTAAAATACTAGAGGCCAGAAACATTGTCAAGGTTAATGTACTTGTCGAACAAATGTAAATTGGTCGGTAATTTGATAATAGAGTTGTATAAAATAATACTGGCATCTCATTATGAAATTGATTGATCGAAAAATTGTCTTACTATTCCATGTTAGTATTCTAGTAAATCTATTGATAGTTTAAAAAAAAATTGACCGACAATTAATTGAATGAATGTTATTTTCTTTTCATTGATTATTCTTAGATGTTGTTTTATTTGAATGAAGTTGGTTTATTCTCATTGTTCATGTAATCATTAAATTTCAATTAAGGAGAGACGTTACACCCTGCTATGCCATGTCTTGCCATGTCATGCCTTTCCTTGCCTTGCCATGCCTTGCCTTGCCATGCCTTGCCTTCCATGCCATTCATTTCCATGCCATGCCTTTCCATGATTTTCCTTTCCATGCCATGCCTTGCCTTTCCATTCCATCTGTAATAGACTCAACCCCTAATTTTCCTTTTAAGGGATGGGGCATTAAATTTTTGCTTCTTCCATCAACCTTAAATCTTCTTTATCATGACTTCATCCTCTTTTTCTTATCAAGATCTTTCCAATGACAATAAATTCACTTAGAATTGATCTCTGGAATGAAATATACGACTTTCCGAAGTTCTTGGGTTTACATAAGAAATGTCTCTCTTACTGCCATGTGGCATACACGTGACGTGTCATTGACCTTTTCAACTAACGTTGTGACACACTGGTCTTGATGTGGCACTAGCCTAGCCTACCATGGTGGAAATTCATCCCACACGGGCCTACAACTATTGTTTCTCAGACCTTCTTCCGACACACTCTCTCTCGAGTGGCAGAATCACGAACTCATAATTTTGTAGATTATTTTTATCAGTTCCCCCTAGAAGTCTCATTACTTAGCCATTTTTCATCTTCATGGATTTTTGGACTTGTGGATGCATAATTCTATAGGAATCCTTTCATAGGTCCATCCGAGAAGTCTCGACACTTAGCCATTTTCATCTTCACATACTCGCGGACTCCTAGATGCATAAATCTATAAGCATCCTTTCATAGGTCCGTCTGAGAAGTATCGACACTTAACCATTTTTCCACCTACGCGGACTAGTGGACGTATAATTTTGTATCTCCTCTTAATAATTCTATCTGAAACCTCAACACTTAGTCATTTTTCCATCTATGCGGTCTCACAGACTCACAAACTCATGAATGCATAGTTCTTCCTTTCATGATTCTTCCCCAAAAGTCTCAACACTTAGATTATTTTTCCATATAAGTACACTCAAAGACTCACGAAAGAATAATTCTCCCTTTCACAAGTCTGTCTGAAGGGTCTCAACACTTAACCACATTTCCATCTACACAGACTCATGGAATCATGGACATACAATTATGTACCTCTCCTCCTTAAGTTTGTCTAAGAAGTATCAACACTTAGATTATTTTGTGAGTTTCTCAGGTTTAAGGGTTAGAAAAATCACAGACCCATTCATCTCACCTTCTCAACACTTAAACTCGACAGGGACCCACTCCCTATTACCTTGACCAAATATATTCCTCCATGTGGATTTCTCATACATGTAGGCTTGTGACATCAACATATCTTAACATGATGTCATCCCTCCTCTCATCAACAACTAAGGGCTTCCACATCGATCAACAATCGAGATCATATCCCAGATTTACTCTAATAAACAGTTGAGATCTTTCAAAATTTTGGTCCGACATCCAAGGATAAAATAGAGGTCTAAGAAACAATTCCCCCAAGGGGATACGCTATGGCCCATTGACCAATTATATGTTTCCATTCACATGCTGACACCTATCATCTTCTGAACATGTTGGCATTCTAGGTCAGCATGGTACCCTCATGTTGAAGTTACCTTGTAACACCCTATTTCCCCCAGTTTGTAAAAATAACTATACTATCCAAGAACTGTGGAAAACTCAAAAATGTGAATGTGTGATGTGAATGGACCTTGTCAAAAGGGTCGATGAATGTAAATAAGATTATATATATAT
>JZKD02S0389831.1:141221-156126 GCA_000966675.3 Picea glauca | reverse complement strand
TATATATATAGATATATATATATATATATATATATATATATTGCGGGACTATTGAGAGGGGATACGTTGAAAAAGAGACCACGATGGCTGAAGAAAGGTGGTGGAAGCCACCTGGAAAGGTGGCATTAACTTCCACTAAAACCAATACCGTATTTGGACTTCACTCGCCCGGAGAACCAAGAGTGGCTCGCTGGCCCGAAATAAATTTCTCGCATGTTGGTAGGTAGAAGGCTCCTTGGGAATTAATGAGGGATGGGGGAAGTGAACCGCCCATCCGTAGGAGCCTTGAGCCTGACCACCGTGAGGGAAATCATGCCACATGCAACCTCGCAAGAGAGAAATAAGTGAGGAAGAAGCGTAGAGGGGAAGACATGAGGGAAGGAGGAAGAACTCTGGAGATATGCAGAGCGAGTGATAGTAGAGAAGGGGGAGAGTAACCCTCGTTCTCAGTCACTGGAAAACCAAGACGTAGTCTCGCAGCATCGTGGTCTCAGCTCGGGGGTGGCCAGTGGTAAATCCGTTGGGATTCACTGAGCCTATCATTGGGTGGAAATGAGCACCCCTCTCAATAGTTTCATCACCTCTGGTGTTATTTCTGATAAGTGTTATTTGAAGTTAATGCCATAATCACATGTTCAGTTTTATCTGCTTGTAAATAGTTCTGAATAGAAGTGTTTACCTAACGTTTGATTTGATAGAATGGATGTCTGTGTATGCTTACATGCCATAGTTGTTTTCTACACAAATGATTAAGTCTGGGACATGAGTTCACCCCACTGAGAATCGTCTTATCTGCTTAGTTTATCGTAATATTCTGGGAAGGCCCCTTGAGAATACTCTTTTCCGAGAATTACCCCATAAACCTTGTAACTGTACTGAACCTTACCAGAGACATAATTAAGATCAGGGATAATTGCCCGAGAACCGTCTGAGGGTTCGTGCAATCCGGGTCTGGAATCCTTATTCAAGAAAGAGTAGCTTCTAATTTCTCGGGGTCATGGGATCCTGAAGCTCCAAGAGTTTGAACTTCGTGATTCAATATCAGAAGGGATTGCGAGATTCAAATATAGAAAGAAACTACCCTGTCTCTTGGTAAATGAATGGTCAAAATCCTTTCGGGAATACCCCAAGCCTATCAACATCGAAAAATCTAGAGAAGGAGCGTAGGCGTTAACACCTCGCCCTTTTAGCCTTAGTAAATAGCGGTGGGATCCTGGACCGTAGATCCCAGGGACCCATTGGAGCTCTATAAGCCGTCGATATTAACCTTTACTTAGACTAGAGAGTGAACTTGACTACGTCCCAAAAGTCCTGAAGACATCAGGACCATCCACAAAAGAGGACAGGTGGAAGAAATCTGACCATTTCGCGTATCGGGAATTCGTGAGTTTGGAGGTGGAAGACCAAACCCTTGGAGTCTCAAAGTCCCGAATAGAAAGAAGTAGGAGCAACCACTGAGTCAAGACCTCCTCGCCATATCACATATCGGGGTCTCGGAGGTTGAGGGGAATTAGTTCCGACTGTAGAAGACCCAAGCTTGCGAGTTGCGAGAGCTCGTGCAACACGTGGCACGTCCGCTTGGTGGGACCCACGTGGTTGACAGGTGGTGTAACGATAAGATGCCCAGAGAGAGGGAGAAGTGGTGATAGGTGGTGGACACGTGTCATTTAAAACGGGAGTCAACATTCTGTTGACTTCTCGTACTTTGGGTTCTCGTAAGAAAGGAGCACAAAGGCCCAACAACTCAAGTTGTGAAGTTGCAAGTTCCGAGAAGCCCAGAAGGAGTCAAACATTCTCTGACTTTCGCATCTCGGGGTTTCGTAAAAGAAGGGCCCAGAGGTTCAACCTTTCAACTCGTGAACTTGTGAGTTGTGAGCAAGGCTAGTAGTTATCCCTAGATGGTGGTCACGCGTGGAGAGCTCTAATAAGGAGGGGCCATACCATATCAGAATCTTGGGTATCGACGATTGGTGAAGAAAATTCGAGGGTCTTTGACTCACGACTCGTGAGGTCATGAGTTGTGAAAGGCACTTTCATTTAGGCGCGTATGTGGTCCTATCAAGATAGAGACTAAAGAACGGGAGCTAATTCTTTGTCGTTAAGCGGCGGGTAGATCTAGACGGCCAGAATCTATGCGCCCAGATCTACGGCCAGGGTTTCATTCCGTAGCCCCCTCGTCGTTCTTCCTTTAAGATTGGACTCACTTGTGTCGTTGAGTCTTGAAACACGAAAAGGTGTCTGGTTTGTTTGGACTGTGATCATAACCCACGATCACAGGGAGGTGAACTGGGAAGAACTAGCCTGCGCTAGGCCCCCGTGGGACTTCGGGGATTCTGTCCCTTGAGGAAAAGCAAAAATTTTATTATGCCGTAGTGGGTGTGTTACATACCTCTCCTTCAAATTATTTCTTAAATGAGACCACAATGATCTATCACAAAGGTTAATTTTGGGTTAATTATTGATTAATGGTCCAGATTTACTTGGGTACATTCTCTACATTCATGGTAACCTACTCTGATAAAGGTTCCAGATCTATTCACTCTACCAATACAATGGTTGTAATTCCTTCGAGCTCAAAACATGGTTTTCTTCATCCAATTCAGGACTTAGACAATTCAAGGATTTTTCTTTGGGTTCTTTCCCTTGCATTCAACTATTAACTTATGATCCTAGTTTCCATTCACGGATATTGCATCACAACGATGGTTTTCCCATCACGACTATGGATATGTATACATATATATAGCACACGAGAACCATAAAATAATGTTCAATTATTTTTATCATGAAAAATTACAGAACACTTATATTAAGTTGTGCAAGGCATGCACCTTTATTGCCATTTTGTTGTCACTTAAAGGCATGAGTTTGAAAATACAATAACCATCATCACTATAAATCAAGTATGTATATGTATAGTGCAAGTACAAGAATTCAATCATGCATTTCAATTCAATTACATAGAGTCTATAAAATACTTATCTATTACAGTTGATAGCCGACCAAATGACTGTGGATGTTTTCCTTTCCACCCAACCATAGGCTCATATGAATTCACTTTTATCATTCTGGCCACCCCTATTCCAAGCCATGATATCACTAAGGAATCTCTCTCAGGTTCTCAGTAATATTTGAAGGTTTCTCTTCTTCACTAAACTCTAGGTAGATATTTTCCATACACCCACCTAGCCTACGCCTCTTTTAGGTTTATCAGACACCTTCCCAACATCAAGATCGCAGCCCTCTTCGCTCAAGTTGGTTTTTCTCATCTCTTTATTGCACACCCTAGTCATGCATTCCTTTCAATATCTCCCTTCCTCCGAGGCCCAAAATCCTCTCATGCTCCCTCTCTTTGTGTACTTTTCTTGCACGCATGACTTTGGTAGGTTTTCAACCTATCCTCTTGTTTCTTTTGTCAGAAGGAAACTCGTGGGTCAATCTTGGGGACCCATGGTGATCTTTCCTACTATCCTCTAGTTGACCACTTTCTGTCCACTCTGACAGCTCTCCATACTTCCAATCATTGGGGTGGTTGGTTTTTCAAATACCAACCCATCCTCATTAATTGAATTGTCTTGTTATACAGTCTAAGGTAAAATAATATGAATGTTTCCAATTAATATTTCTGCAAGGTGGCTTGGGGTCCTTTAACTCAATAAAACCTCCCCTCATTTCTCTAGTGATATCATGGCCAGTACTTTAAGGCATCACCCATCAGTTAATCGTCGATGTTTACAATTAAATAATAATGCATTTACAATATTTGCAAGCCATTACATGGTAATCATAAATTACGATTAATTACAAGCTGGAGGGAACAAGGGTGTTACAATCCCCTCCCCCTTAAAGGAACATCGTCCTCAATGTTATTTTCAGAAAAACCTACTATGACTTCATCTTTCAGTTTCTTCAACATAATTTTCCTTTTCTTGTCCTGGTCCTTTCCCAGACTCTTGGCATTTAGTACATGCCTACAACAATTTTTAACAACCAGTTGTTGAGATCAATTCCTGTCTTTGAAATTTCCTTTCCCTTTCTATTTTCCCAACTTGTTTTTTCCATTTCTTTTCCGTCTTATATACCTACCCTTCTTTCCCTTTTTCCTTTTTCCCTTCTTCTATCCCTTTATAGCTACCATACTTAGTCACATTTCAAAAATTGGCGGGCTCGTGGGTTGACGGGTCTTCATCCCCATCCAATTTCCTATGTCACAAGTCTGACTGACTGCCTTTCTATATTATACTTAGCCTTTTTTCCAACTTCACAGATTCGCAGGGTCAAGCTTTCATTCTCTAAGTTCCAAGATCTCCACTTTGCACCCAAAATTTTGTGATCTACATTATTACCATCAGATTTGTCGGGTACCGAGCCCCTAAGTATTTCATTTCTCTTGCATGCAGGTACAACCAAACGCTTTTCAACACTTAGCTTATTTTTTATCATCCATAACCATGAGTTCCCAGGTTCATGAAAAGATCCATATTCAAAATTTCTCTCGTTCATCCCCACCATCTTCGTTCTTTTCCCAATATACATTAAGTGTGGTTTAATGCTAATAATTGATTATGCAGTCTCTGAAAAGATCGTCATTAATAGTGAAGGTCTCAAGGATATTTATCATTAAATTGCATTAAAATGCTATTTTCCAAAGGTTATATTATTGTCATCTCTCTGAAAAGATTCATTTCAAGTTATTATCCGGATGAAAGAATACTCTCATCAACCTATGCCAGGAAAAACTAGAAAACAATTATGCGGTGATACTTTAAATCTCTTTGGTCGTGAAGACTAGAACTTTCAGCAGTCTGGAGTTATGTAGAAAAAATATTAAGAAGAGAATGTCACTAATAATTTAAGCATGTGAGGTATCAAAAACTATTGTTTCTTTTGTCTCAAGGGAACATGCTTTTCATGAATATCTGCAAGTTGATTTAAAGAACAAGGAAGGTTTATACATTGATGTTGTATTACCATTTGGAATTGAAGTCTGAAACATGACATAATTGAGAAGAAGAGAGGAGAATTTTCCTTCACCGAGTCGAATAAAACAACTAAATGCTTGTTGGAAGGAAAAGATTAAGAATTTGAGTAACATTGTTCAAGCATGTAGCGAAGCCATAATAAAAAGAGAAGAATTGTTCAAAAAAATCATGGAGATTGATCTAGCATGAGGTACAAGACCCTAAATTAATTCTCAATTCAATGTTTCTAACAAAGCAACAAGTTGATGAACAAGTTGATATATTTAAGGGTTTATGAGCTGTAAATTTTTATGGCATACTTGAATATAATGAAGAAGAAATAGGCAATTGGTTAGTTGAATTTTATTCTGTGAACAATCAAGATATTGAGGAAGCAGTACATGGTATTTATCTTGACGTGAGAGATTTGGAAGGTGAATTATTCAACATTAAAATCAGGCATGAAATAAATGTTGCACCAATGAAAAACTACATTGAGGATTGGTTCAAAAAGGAAATTGACAAATTAACCAATGAAGGTAAGAATCAGTTGAGATGGTTCCTATAGCCTTCAATGAAGAAAATAAAAGGACATAAACAAGCAATTTAAATTGAGAGATACCCACATAGTAAGTTTATGTTGATCACATCTTGTTTTCTTTATCGGTTCTTTCGTCCAATTACTTTGCTTCTTTGACTAGAAAGTTTTAACCGAAATTTGATAACTTCTCTTTGTCTTCTTTCCAGGTCTTGCTACTATGTCATCGTCCACCATCCTCCTTATACAAATTAATTATTGTTTATATTTTCTTTATGGTCCGCGGGAGCCCCAATCCTAGTCCTAAGGACAAACACATTTAAATTGCAAGGCTTTGTAACATACTATATATTTTTTAGAAATTCCAAGAGAACTATTTCAGGATTAGTTTTGACTATAATTTATAACTCTAAGTTTTGAATATATATTATTTGAGATTGATCTATCATTATCTTTATTTGATCTCCCCATGTGTTTACTCTATTAAATTTATGTTATGCATGTAGACCATTTTCTTTTATTTTATGTGATCATAAATATATAGTTTAACTATGATGGATGTGAGGAAATTTTGTCTATCTTTTTCAAATATATGATGTGTGTGGTTCCTGGTCATCTTTCAGAAACTCTTTTTTGAAAACATTTTTTTTTATTTTGCTGCAATATTTATCTTTCTTTGAATGTCATGGTGGACTTTCTCAGAGTCCTACATTATTCTCAAAATTTATAATCCCAAGAAAATCTTGAAATAAAGAGTACCACCTCAATAAAAACGCAAGGGGATTTGTATCCCTATGAGGTTTCTATTTCGGTCCTAATAGATTCAAGCATCAACATTTTTGGCAACCGTACTGGGGAATGAATTGAAATTTGAAATCTGTTTTAGAATCTTTTGAAAGATACATGAATTTTCCCTAGGCTGATCATCCCCACCTGGAAATTGGATTGAATAATTAAAGGAGCATATTACATCAAATATATAATCCAGTAATAACAAAAACCAAGACCTAAGAAGAATTGGAAAGGTCTTGGAAAACATTGGCCCAAGAAGAAGAAATAGAAATCCTTTGAAGACAAAGGAGAGACGAGCGACAAGACCGAACAAACATAAGTCTAGCTAGAGTAGAAAAATGATAAGGTTGGGATTGAAGCTGGACCAATACAAGGGACCCATTACCAGAAGTAAAAGAAAGCAAATCTGTATTCTAAGAAGTGGAAAACATATTCCTGAAACATCTTTGGACATGGAAGAAATAAATGAACAACTGCAAGAAGAACCACAAAGAGAACCTCATGAGGAGAGACAAGGAGTTGGAGGAGGTGGTGGAAGAAATAAAGAAAACCAAACTATTTTCAAAAATCGAAGAAGAGTAATAGATTCACCTTTAAATATTTGAGGTGAGCAACATGACCTCCCTATTCTCCCTAAGGGTACCTTGAAGGAATTTTCTGGAGATGGAATAATTGATGCCAAAATACACCTTAACTTATTTCTTGATGTTTGTGATTTTCATCGTGTTGAATATGACAATGTGTTGATAAGGTTATTTATTCAAACCTTATGGGGAAGAGCTCATGAATGGTATATTTCATTACCCAGTAGGTCAATTGGCTCATTTAATGACCTCGAAGCCATGTTCCTAACTATGTTTTCCCCTCCAGTTTCATATCATACCCTTCTCACCGATTTCACCCAGATTGGTTTGAGGAAGAATGAGAGAATACAATATTTTAATATCAGGTTCAATAAAACGTTGAGTAAGATTCCAAAAGATAAAATACCTAATGAACCAATCATACTTAGTTTTTATAAGAATGTGATGCCCCCAAATGTGAAATATGCTATCAGAACATCCCAGATGGATACCTTGGAGGAAGAAATGATTAAATCCATTGAGATGGAAGAAATTATGATTGAGATGGGTGTTGACCCCGACATTATCCTGGGAAAAGTATAAAGGCACTTGGGAGACTTAAGTATTGATAATCAAGGAGCCTCTAGCTCAAGAAAGAACAAAGAACGAAAGTCACGACGGACCCAAAATCAAACAATCGAAGGAGGGTTTTTCAAGGGAACCATACCAGATGTGAAGGTAGACCCTGTTGCAGCACAAGAAACCGATAAAAGAACTGAAATTGCACAAATGAATAAAACCATCAGGCAAATGCAGAATGAGATGACCATATTAATAAGGGGGTACAATTATGTAACAAATCTAAGAATTCCGGTCCAAGAGAAAAGAAGGAACCCTCCCCAAGAAAACATAGTGAGGTTTGTAAACATTGATAATTCACAAAGCCCAAGGGTTCCCAGGAAACCAATCCCTAATGCAGTTATTATGGATGATGTATATGATGAGAAAATGGTTGAGAAAGGGAACTATTATTTACCTGATGAAAGTTTTGAAACTGTACAGATGGACGGATGCGATACATCCATGTATATATTTAAGGAAGTCGACAATGACCCCGACTCACAAGATAATGTTGCCCAGACAAGAGCGTTTGTAAATAAATTCAAGAATAAAAATGATTCTAAAAAAGAAAACGAAAAAGATAAAGAAAAAACGAATGAGAAAAAGGAAAATGAGAATTTTATGGATAGCGTTGGAAGCAAGAAGAAACACCTGATGTCAAACCCCACCCAGATGAAATACAATGTCGTAGAGGACTTGAATGAACTAAGGATAACTCTTCCTTTTATAGAAGTGGTGAAGATTCCCCAACAAAGGGAAAATATTTTGAGATTGTTGGATGATCCGTATGGAAAAATGGAAGTTGTTTTTATAATACCAAAACAAAGCCAGAACAATTCAACCGTCAAGTTGAGAGGTAAAATCCCACCCTTTTATATTTCAATTAAAAATCAGGATGTTGCACTTCATAATTGTTTAGTGGATACCGACATGACCAATAATATTATTCCTCTAGCGATCATGGAGGCATTGGGAATGAATTGCACCAAATATTATGAGATTGGTGAAAGTATATATGCAATCGATTCTAGACAAGTTCCATCTTATGGTGAAATCAAAGAATTTTATGATTGGATCACGAAGGCTCCCCATATTATTACAATTTTCAATATTATTGTGGTATACCTTCCTCATGCATATGGAGTTTTTTTAGGAATATATGGGTCATCTATGACTAGAGGATACATAATGAACAATGGAAGTTGTATGATTTTACTAGACAAAGAAGAAGAAATGATTAAGGTTCCTCGTGAACTGAGGAAACCCTTCTCTTTCAAAAAGAAGGATAATGGATTAATGGAATATTATATAGACGTTGGGATCAAAAACTATGTTATCCTAGACATGGAACATATTGAAAGCCTCGATCAAATTCAAGGTATGGAGAATAAATATCATCCATTTGAAGGTTATTGGAGGATGTCATTTGATGGAGCTTGCTCAACTTCCAGGAGTGGAATTGGAATTTTCCTTGTAAGTCCAAGAAAGATTGTGCATCCACATGCTATCAAACTTGAATGTGCATGTACCAATAATGAGGCAGAATATGAAGCTTTGATTCAGGGAATGATTCTTGCACAATAAATGAAGATAGAACATCTAATTGTGACTGTCAAATCCGATTTGGTAATAAATCAAGTCGCCCAAAGGTATAAAATAAAAAATGAAAGACTCAAATTATATTTCAAAATAGTTAACGAATTGATTGAAGCCTTCATCTCTTTCAACATCTCTATCATCCCAAGGGATAAAAATCAGAAGGAAAATTCATTAGCTTTGGCGGCCTCATTGTCAATGTTCGACAACACAGGTATTCCAACAAAGGACAAACACCTTCAGTAACCACTCACATAACCAGATCAAATATCAACACACTGATGTTTTCACGTGGTAAAACCCCTACGGGGAAACATCCATGGCCCCAGCCAACGCAACCACTTGTAGCAGTTTATTAATGCAAAGAAAAAAATTACAGAGAGATTTTACAAGAGAGTTTCTCACAATCGATCATCGGAAAATGACTCTCCATGCTCTTTAAATATAGATCATGGACCAATAGGGTGTTAAGCCAAGGTTCAATGGTCGTTAAGATCGAGGAGAGTATGAACCGTTGGATCACTCTATGTCAGGAACATATCGTGACCCTCGGATTTCCTAACTACAAATGCATACTAATGCATACTAAAGAAACACACTAGAAAACACACTTTTACCTAATGACACAATAGACCAAGTAGATCTTACTAAATCCTAAGTGTCTGAATATCCTAAGATCCCCCCTTAAGAACAACTTGGGATAGGATTGAAGGATTTACAATAGTGACACAATAGGAGAAGGAAGGAGGAATTAGATCCTATCCCCCCTTAATGACAACTTCTTGAACTCCTAACATAGATCAAAGTTTGGAAAAATTTGCTTATGTAAGAGACTTTGTGAAAATGTCTGCAACTTGATCTTATGTAGGGCAAAAGAGCACTTCAATAACTTGATCATGAATGAGCTTTCTGATGAAGTGCATGTGTATCTCGATGTGTTTGCTACATTGATGTTGAACTAGGTCTTTGTCGAGCTTGATGGCACTCTGATTGTCACACCAAAGGTTGGTCGGATGTTGGTGCTGGAATCCAAACTATGAAAGGATCTGTCGGAGCTACGGGGATTCCTGACTTGCATTTACCGATGCTCGATACTCTACTTCTGCTGAAGAAAGTGCAATAGCCTATTGTTTCTTACATGCCCAAGTGACAAGTCTTGAACTAAGGCTCAAAACATAACTTGCAGTAGACTTTCGATCATCAGGGTCGCCGACCCAATCTGAATCAGTTAAACCAACCAATAAAGGATTCCCCCCATGAACTGTAATGTATCCCAAACTGAACTGTACCACGAACATAGTGAAGTATCCTTTTAGTTTCTTTCCAATGGATTTCATGGGGTGTTTGCATATATCGGGCAACAAGACCAACAACAAAGGAAAGATCAGGATGGGTATGAGTCAAGTATAAGAGGCTACCAACTAACTGACGGTACAGGGTGGCATCAACTTCAGGAGAAGTACAGGTGGCAGAAATCTTGACTCCAGACTGGAAGGGAGAAGGGGTTGGTTTACAATCATCCATGTGAAAGAAACAAAGAAGGTCACAAGTATACTTAGACTGGGAAAGAAAAATTCCTTCATTGGTTTGCAAAACTTGGAGGCCAAGGAAATAGTGCAAAAATCCTAAGTCTGTCATTTCAAATTTCTTCTTAAGGCTATTTTTCACATGGTTTAAAATTTTTGAGTCACTACTAGTAAGGATAAGGTCATCAACATAAAGGACAAGGATTATCAGATGGCTTCCTAATTTCTTGGTATAGAGATTAGTATGAGAATGTCATATAGAGAATCCAATGACAATAAGAATGTTATCCATTTTGGCACACCAAGCTCGGGGAGCTTGCTTGAGACCATAAAGAGATTTCTTGAGGCGAAAAACAAGGCTAGAGTCATTCTAGACATAGCCAGGAGGTTGTTCCATGCAGATTTCTTCTTGCAAATATCCATGCGAGAAGGCGGATTTAACATACATCTGATGGACCTCTCATTTATGTGAGGTAGCAAAGGCAAGAACAAGGCAGATGGAATTCATTTTTGCTACAGGGGAAAAGGTTTCATTATAGTCAATTCCTTCAACTTGGAAAAATCCTTTGGCAACTAACTGAGCCTTGTGTCTTTCAACACTTCCATATGATGCATACTTAGTTATGTAGGCCCATTTGGATCTAACAAGTTTTCTTCCTTTTGAAAGAGGTACAAGATCCCAAGTATCATTTTCCATTAAAGAACGATACTCTTCATTCATTGTTGTATCCTAATCTGGATGACCTGAAGCTTCTGCAAATGTCTCTGGATTATGAGTTTATGAAACTTGAGCCAAAACAGAAGAAGCTTGTTGGAACTGTAAACGTGTCTGATGCTGATATGAAGGATCACCAACAAGATCACCAACTACTTCTCGTGTTGAACGGACCCATCTAGGAAGCGGTGGAGCTGGTGTTGGTTCAGGTTCAAAGGACTAATCTGAAGGAGGGTGAGAAGGCAGAGGTGGATTTTCATCCTCACTGTCATCATCTGAAGAAGAAACCAGATCATAAGAAGGTACAAATGTCGAAGATGGCTCACAATTCGAAGAAGGCACAATCGTCGAATTAGGCTCGCAGGCCAAGAGATTTTCATCAAATTTAACATCTCTTCTAATAATAATTTCATTACAATGTGATTGAAGAATTTTGTAACCTTTGACATCTTCAGGATAACCAACAAATATACACTTCTCACTTTTAGGATGCAATGGTTTCCTTTTCTCATTAGGAGTGTGAGCCCATGCTATACTGCCAAATACACAGAAGTGACTTACATCTGGTTTAATTTTAGTCCAATCTTATTCTGGTGTTATATTTTTAAGAGCCTTTGTGGGAGTGCAGTTTACTATGTAATTTGCACAATTGATAGCTTCCACCCAATACTTTATACTTAATCCCTTAGATTGGATCATACAATTATCCATTTCTTTTAATGTGTGGTTCTTTCTCTCAACAACACCGTTTTGTTGTGGTGTATATGGAACAATGTGTTGCATTTGGATTCCCTGTGTAGTGCAGTAGCTTGTAAAATTATTGTTCACATATTCGCCTCCATTATCTATTCTTAACCTTTGAATTTGATGTCCATATTGCTTTTCTACAAGGGCCTTGTAGGCCAAAAACTTCACTCTTGAGTTTTAAGAAGTAAACCCAAGTACGTCTTGAAAAGTCATCAATGAAAGTTAAGAAATACTTGCACCTAGAAAAAGAAGGAGAAGAAAGTGGACCACACAAATCACTATGAACAAGCTGCAAAGGACCCGAGGCGTGCCAAGAGGCACATTTATCAAAACTATCCCAATGATGTTTATCGAGAACACAACCGGCACAAACACCATCTCTGCATGAAACAAGAGGAAGACCAGTCACCGTCTATTGATTACATAGTTGCTGCAATGAACGATAGTTTAGATGACCAAACTGCTCATGCCAAAGTTTTCTCAAGTCATCGCTATGAGCAACAAAAACTAATGACCCAAATTTGTCAAACTTGTACAACCTGGTAATATCATCAGCAATTCTAGTTGCAAGAACATCCTTAGGATCTTTTATATCATTGATTACAACTTGGTGAGGTGAAAACTCGATGGTTTTACCTTCACCTGAATGAGTGATTTGATATATTGATAGAAGGTTACAAGAAAGACTCGAAACACATAATACATCATTGAAATGACCATTATCTACTTGAATTGTTCCAGATCCTACAACACTAAGAGATCTATCATCACCAACAAATATTTTCTTGGTGTGTTACATTCATTTAGAGAAGAAAATATGGCTTTATCCTTAGCCATATGATAAGATGCTCATGAATCAATACGCCACTCATCAGAAGAAGTAGTAGCAGAATTTGAATTGAAGGAGAAACCAGAAGAAAAAGTGAATGTTCATGAGAAGAAGAAGTAGAATCAATATTGATGTTGTGCTTCTTCATCGCTTCTTCTAAAGTTGTTGTTTTCTTGAAACATTTGGACTCATCATGACCATCTTTATCACAAAAGTTCCAATTTTTGTTAGTATTCTTACTTTTATATGTTTCTCCTATGTCACTGGTAGGAGATGAAGTTGTTTGAGCAGGTTTGGGACCATTATGTTATTTGTTGTTGTAGAGAGGATGTTTCTTCTTGGGATACTTAGGTTTATCTTTCTACTAGACAACTAAGGATTTGTTGTAGGGACTTGTAGTGTTGATCACTCCAAATTGTACAATATTATCTTCCTCTTGAATCAAAGAAGCATAAAATGACTCAAGAGTGGATGGTTCATAAGCTTCTTCCCCTAGAGCCCCTCTCATGGCATAAAAGGTAGATAAAGACACATAATATGCACTGCCTAGCTTAGAAAGAATAAGATATATGCAACGCTCTTCCTCCATCTTTATCTTACATTCTTCACATAAAATTCTGAGTGTTTTAAACCTAGATAGATAGTCTCCAAGGCAAGAAAAATCATTTGGAATCAAGGTCAATATTTGATTTTCTAACTGTTGTGCTCGAATAATATTGAGTTTACCAAACACAGGTTCAATCGTGTTCCAAGATTTTTTGGGGTCATCAATATCTTGAAGGTGGTACTGTTGTCCCTTGACCAAGTTTAAGAGTACTTGGTCATACTTGACCACTTTTGGGACTGTGACAGTTTGCCAAAGAAGGAGCGTAATGAGAAGCAGAAAATAAGGAAGTTAAGAAAGAAAAGGGATAATAGTGTAACGTTACAAGAGGTTCTAGAGGACACTTCGCAGCAAAAAGAATTGTAGAATTGGAGCTTCACCAAGATATCAGAACAACGACATAGAATACTTCTCCATGACGGATCAATATAGCCATTGGAACCGACATACCCATTCGACCGCCGCTCCGAACGGATCAAAAAGCAGTTATGGGTTACCACTAAACTGTTGGATAGCACCCGAAAGGATAGAACAAAATTAATGAAGGCCCCATGTCCATTGCAAGTAGACTGTTGTTGAGATTGCCTACTTAACCTGTCGTGCCACGCACCAAGAATACTTTTTGCTAACTGAGAATCTAAGCATGAACCCTGAGATTTACTTACCATGAGATCATTGCCTTACTATTCGCTATCATCTATGAATCCCCTTTGCACCCGAGCCAACTGACCCAAGTTTGTATGTCAAACGAGATCAGCGCTGCTGAGAAAATTGTTGAAGAAGTTCTAATTGATTTAATGGCTGAGAGAGTCATGTCAGAACGCAGAATGTATACAGGTGTACAGGCATCATCCTCAGGTGTACTGTCAGCTTCCCCCTCCACTGCTCGAGCAGGACCATCTCGACCACCTTCGGAAAGACGATCTAATCTAGGAAACGACTTCACCACTGTGAAGATTATCCCAAGCATCTTGCCTAAATATATCCCACTACTAAGTGGACCAGTGAATCAAGACTCTGTACCCAGAGACTTTGACTATGATGTAGTCACTACGTACCTCCTGAAAGGGGTGAGCATAGTTCATGCTGACCAGGAGAAGCTCACCACGCTGAAATTCAGTGATTTTAACCTTGGATATCAAAAGGTATACAGTATGCTAGCCCCGCACAAGTATTTGAATATTACAAAAGGAAAGAACCCCAATATTGTACCATAGTAATGGACCCATAACCTTCCGCATTCAACCCTCCTCAACGTAATGAAGATTCCACATTTCGGGAGGCAACGTAAATGTCGATTCCTCTCGCCATCTCCATCCTAGCTCCATTCCAACGCTCATACAATGATGAACCTGCAAAAGAACACAACCAACCAAAGTGATAGTAATAGCATAAACTCAATATAAACCTATG
>JZKD02S0389831.1:114357-126512 GCA_000966675.3 Picea glauca | reverse complement strand
AGGAATCATACAATAAAACACAACAAGCTTTATAGGAAAGAATCATATTGTTGTATCATATTAAATGTGAAAGAGAGATTACAACCATGGCCTTGATGTCGTAAGGTCCCTTCCAGCTGTCCTTCGTTCCCCACACACTTCTTGCTTCAAGGATTCTGAGACTATGGATCTGATAGCTACTCACAATCTATCTTGACAAAGCAAATCTCAAAGCCACTCTAACCAAGCTAATAATTCCAAGCCAACCAAATCTAACTTTCTCCATGAGAAATCCTCTCCTTTTATAAGTTGAAGAGGATAAGGTGAGGAGGTTAGGATGATCCCACTAAATCATGAAAGAGAATAAGATCCAAACCATTCGGATGCCACCTCACCATAGAAGCTTATCCTTCTAGAAGATTCGAGAAAACGCTTGTTTTTCCCACGTGTAGGCATTCTTGCACCCTTCCTATAGAGAAACCTGTGAACATATCGCACCCTAGCTATGGTGCAACCTGTGAGAATCAGTCATTCTCGCACCCTACCTATATAACAACCTGCGAACTTCCTTTTTTACAGGGCTTTTACAAGGGAAAATGCAACTTCTTTTCTCAGGAAAAGTTCTTCTCCCTTCTCTCTTCAGGAACTCAGGCCACTGACCCCTTTGAAGGAAACAGATAGGTTTACATCATTAACGGTCATAGGGATGACGAAAATAATGTGTAACAAACTCCACAAAGCAAAGCAGCATGTAGATGTTCTACAAGCGCAACTGAAGTCTGTGACCCCAGTCAAAAGAATGAAGAGGTTCGTAGAGCAATGCACAACCCAACAACAAGTACACACATTGCAAAGTAAAGTAATGGATGTCTCTCAATGACTACAACCACTCCAAGAGAAGGCATGCCAACTATTCGCTGAACTTGAAAGCCAGGGAGATGAACTCGAACAGGGTGTCATCACTGCAGAACAATGCCTAGAAGGACCACTCAATGACATAATAATCCAGGAATTTACTGAACAAGAGGTTGTTTCACTGCAGTAGGTTGAAGCCGCTCGAGCCAAGCTCGAGGTGTTCGAAGTAGAATTGGTTAGAACTAAGTGACTCATGACGAATCATAGGTAAGTGTTGGGGGCATGTTGGCCCTTGACCAAGTTGAAGAGTACTTGGTCATACTTGACCACTTTTGGGACTGCGACAACTTGCCAAGGAAGGAGCACAACGCGAAGTAGAAAATAAGGAAGAAAGACCTATTTTGGGGTCCATTTTAGGGTTTTGGGTTGATGTAATGGGAAAGGGATGTCGGCCCGTGGGTTTACCCATGTTTAGGCCCATTTTGTAATCTATAAATAGGCAATGTAGATAGTAAGATAAGGAGGATATAGTAATGCAGTACATCTATGTGATGTATGAATGAAAGATTGGTGCTAGTAATTGGATCTATGTGATCAGATGTATCTTAGAGTGCTCTGTGCATGAGATCAGAGAGCTAAGTGCAGGTTGTTATAGTCTGATGTTGAAGAGCAAGGAAGAAGGATCTAGCGAGCTGTGCAGATCTTCTTTCCCGTGCAAAGTAAGGATCATTAGAGCTCTGTGTTATAACTGCTTGACCAAGATAATATAAAGAATACTTTGTGGACGTAGCCCCAGGGTGGGGGTGAACCACGATAACTGTGTGTATAGTGTTTTGTGCTTCGCTCTTATGTATTTATCTCTTTCTTGGCTAAGTGCTTGATGTGATTAAGTAGATCTAGTTATGCTTTGTGTTGTTGATGAATGAATTAACATTAGATCTGATATATGAGATTCTTAGTGCTTGATCTGTTGAATCTAACCTATATTTATGTGGATAAGTATTGAAGCATTCTTAGTATAAGTATTCATTGCGATTCTGTGTGCCTTCTATGAAGTGTTTTAATGAATGTATGTTAAGGAATAACTGATGCTAAGTGCGTTGTAAGAAATATAATCACATATCTGTGTCCCAGCTAAGGTTGCAGACACCTGAGTCTTGCAACCACCCCTGCCTCTACCTCGGTTGAGACTTCATCTGCTTCACAAGTGTTGCCTAAAGGGTTGACAGTTAGGGCTTTGTTGGTGCGCTCTTGAGCGTTGAACCCTGGGTATGCCCCTATGCCAACAGGTACCTTAAATCGGGAGAGATGGAAATTTCGATTAGTCCACGTGCTTCTTCATTCCTATTATCCCACTTGTCTTTCTTATCGGCATCAATGGGTGCTTTTTCCTTTCCCAAGGTAATCTGGTACAAGCCTTTACTTCTTAATAAATCTTCCATATGAGATTTCCATTGGAAGTAGTTGTTGTTGGTAAGAAAGACAGTACTTGTAGAAGCCATATTAAATATGCAGATAATGTGGATTTAAAAACTGAAATTGATGATCTAGATGGAAAGAACTTGAAAATTTTTGCGGTTTTAAAAAAAACGGCACTCAAAACGGACTTCCGATGTTAGAGTTGTGCCCTTTTTAAAACAAAGGCACAATCGGTAACCAAATGACCACGTGATTGTGTAAGTTGCTTTATGAAGTGACCCACTTTTATAAAGAGAAGTGGGGATCACTTTTACAATGAAGTTAATTTATAACAGAAAAGTTGCATACAAAATAAATAACTCTAAAATAAAATATTAAAGCTACTTATAGTGATTCACTTGTATACTTGAAGTGAAATACACTTTACAATTTTAGCATGAACGTTTTCAAAAAAGGTAACAAAAGAGAGACTTGAACTCAAGACCTCTTACTTAATATGGCAATTTTTAACCAAATGATCTAGAAAAACATATTGTAATGTTCAGAAGGAGGATTGGGGTTGTTGTTGTTGAAGACGGCCTTGGAGAGCGTGCTAAAAAAAACTATTTTTACACAAGAAAAAAAAATTTGCTTCTCGATGACAAGAAGGGTTAGATCTCGGTTAGCTTACCCGAAATATGCACCTTTTCCTATCTATTTTTTATTTTTCGAGATTGGAAAAGGTGCGGGGAAAAGAGAATATACAAATCTAAAAGAGTAGCAACCCGGAAATAAAAAATACAAACTGAAACAAAATCAAAATTAAACTTTGCAGAAATTTAAAAAATGTGTATTTAGGCTTTATACCTCCGGATCTGACTGTAATGGCCATCTCTTGGGAAAATGGAAACTTTTTCGAGTGAAATGAAAAGTGTTCTTTACTGAAACGAGCACTTTGGATGCAATGGAACAGTCCTCTCATCCCACAAATGTATGGAAATGACAGAAAGTGGAGATGAGGCAACTCGGCTTCACAATCTCGATCTTCAACAGGAGCGGGTCTTCAAACAGGCTTTGATACCATGTTCGACAACACAAGTATTGCAATAGAGCAAGAACACCTTCAGTAACCACTCACATAACCATATCAAATATCAACACACCGATGTTTTCATGTGGTAAAACCCTTGCGGGAAAACATCCACGGCCCCAACCAATGCAACCACTTGGAGCAATTTATTAATGCAAAGAAAAAGATTACAGAGAGATTTTACAAGAGAGTTTCTCACAATCGATCATCGGTAAATGACCCTCCATGCTCTTTAATTAGAGACCATGTACCAATCGGGTGTTAAGCCACAGATCAATAGCCATTAAGATCGAGGAGAGTATGAACCGTCGGATCACTCTATGTCATGAACATATCGTGACCATCGAATTTCCTAACTACAAATGCATACTAATGCATACTAAAGAAACACACTAGAAAACACACCTTTACCTAACGACACAATAGACCAAGTATATCTTACTAACTCCTAAGTGTCTAAATATCCTAACAATCAAACCTGGATGATGTTCAGGGAGAAACATCTTTTTAAGTAAAAAGAGTATTTTGACCTTTTGTACCTGATAACCAAGAATATTTACAAGTATTTGAGAATGATGAACAATTGGAAAAGTTTTTGTTGAAGGATGATTATGATGAATAAAATCACATAATTGTTTTCTCGAGGGATTGTATTCAATCTGAGTCTCTTTTTACAATAGACAATCACTCTAAGAATCTCTTGGAAGAAATTTCACTCTGAAAGGTCCAAGAAACAACAAAAATTAATATCGGAACTGATGGTCCCCTAAAATATGTCAACTTGGGAGTTGATTGCACAATTGAAGAAGTTGATCAATATGTTGTATTATTTAAAGAATATCTTGATGTGTTTGCATGGAGTTATTATGACTTGAAGGCTTATGATAAAACAATATTTCAACATATTATTCCCTTGAGAGAAGGGGCAAAGCTGGTCAAGAAAAATATAAGGATGATGAACCCCAAATTAAAACCTCTAGTAAAGGTTGAATTGGAGAAGTTAAAGAAGGTTGGAATAATATACCCCATTAGACATTCTAATTGGATTTCAAACCCTGTAATAGTAAGAAAGAAGACTAGGAAGATTTGGATGTGTGTGGATTTCAGGGATATTAATAAATCAAGTGTAAAGGATAATTATCCTTTACCTAACATGGAGTTTCTTCTCCAACAAGTCACGGGATCATCCTAAATGTCCATGTTAGATGGTTTTCTGGATATAATCAAGTCTTAGTTGTTGAAGAAGACAAAGCAGAGACAACTTTTATAACACCTTGTGTGACATATGCATATGATAGGATGCCCTTTGGTTTAAATAATGTAGGAGCTACATTCCAGAGGGATATGGATCATGCTTTTGAGGGGTTGATAGGAAAATTCATGGTGTATTATCAAGATGACCTGACAATACACTCAAAAACAAGGAGCGATCACATTCATCACCTGAGGAAAGTTTTTGACAGGTGTATATTATATGGTGTTTCCTTAAATCCAAAGAAATGTTTATTCGTTGTAACTCAAGGAAAAATGTTCGTTCATATTGTGTGCAAGGAAGAAATCTATATAGATCCTGAAAGAGTTAAATATATAAATGAACTTAAACCTCCATCATCTAAGAAAGGAGTTCAATCATTCTTTTGGAAGATCAACTTTGTATGAAGATTTGTCTCTGACTATGAAAGTATTGTCAAGACAATCAATTTATTGTTAAAAGGGACCAAAGGTTCGAATGGACCATGGATACACACGAAGCTTTCAATACTATCAAAAAGGAAATCACTAGAGCTCCAGTCCTCATTATCCCAGACTTTCAAAGTGACTTCATCATCTATTTGTTCACTACATAAACAATTTTTGCATCTATTCTTACTCAAAGGAATACCAAGGGTGAATAAATCCCAATTAGCTTCACGAGAAAAACCCTTCATGATTATGAATTGAGATATTCAAAATTGGAGAAGAAATCCCTATCTCTTGTAAAAGTGGTGGTGCACTTTAGAACTTACATACTAAATTATCATATCATTTCTTATGTTCCATCCTCTCATCTGAAGATGATTTTGAATCAACAATTGAGAGAAGGAAAATGGGAAAATTGGTTGGCGAAGATTCAAGAATATGATATTGAAATTAAACCTTTAAAGGAAGTCAAAGGACATGGTTTGTGTAATCTTGTTGCAAATAGTGATTGTTTGGATGGAATGATTTCAATCTCAGTAGGAGAACCCATGGTAGATTTAGAATGGTATAAATATATTTTATTCTACTTGAGGTCTAGACAATTTCCAGTCACCATGAACCCTAAAGAGCGAAGAACATTGAAGATGAAGTCAAATCAATATGTGTTGATTGTTGATATATTGTTCAGAAGAAACTATGATGGTATATTGTTGAGATGTGTTGATGAAAAGAAAGCTCAATAATTAATGAGAGAATTCCATGAAGGAATATGTGGTGGACATTTTTCACCTACCGCCACAACCCATAAGATAATAAGAGTTGATTTTTATTGGACATAAATTTTTAAAGACTCATATGCTACAATAAGGAAGTGTGTATCTTGTCAACAATTTTCAGGTAAAATGAAAAAATATGCAATGCCATTACAACCTATATATGTAGAACAACCATTTTCCCAATGGGGACTTGATGTCATTGGGACAATAAACCCAAAGTCAAGAAAGGGACATATATATATTCTCACCACTACAGATTATTTTACAAAGTGGCCAGAAGAAGTGGCATTAAAAAGGGTTGATTCTGAAGACTTGGTTAAGTTTCTCAAAGATAATATTTTGTCAAGATTCGGTGTCCTAGACAAATTCATCATTGATAATGGTTTGATTTTCATTGGCTCAAAATTTACAGAATTTTGTGGAGAATATGGAATTGTTATTGGGAATTCATCAAACTATTATCCACAAGGGAATGGTCTTGAATAATCCACTAATAAGACACTCATTCAAATATTGAAGAAAAATATTGACAAGAATCAAAGGAATTGGCATTTAAAATTGACTGATGCATCGTGGGCAAGAAGAATGACTCTGAAAGATAGCACTGGGATGTTGTTACGATAAAAATCACTCTATGGCATGGGGTAAACCAAAACAGACGGAAATGACTGCAGAAATCAACTCTAATCTCAAGTATACTATATAAACAAACATGCTAACAAGACAAGATAAAGAGCCTACCTCGTCCGAACGTTCGATGAAGTCCATCGTTGAGCACTTGAATCAAAACTATATACCTCCAACTTGTCCTCAACAACCAAGATACGCAAGCATATGGTGATAATATATAGAGTTAGCACATATAATAACATAGTCCATCAATATTCATAAAAAATATGCCCATGGAATAACAATTCAAATATTTACAATACATTAATTGGACTAGAAAAGAGTATTTCTATTAAAATATGATCAACATAAGTGTATAAATGACAAACTTATGTATCGTTGCGTCTCAGAGCCGAGAAACTAAGTCCCTTCCAACTAGGCCTCCACCACTTCAATCCTCCACCAAAGGCAAGCTCATATAAGATAGGCAATGAGGTTCTCCATCAAATAGGGAAGAGCTTGGGGGATGAACAATGTGTTCAGATTTAAAAGGAAAAAGGGATGCAGACTCAATGTGAAGTGAATAATTTCTCCAAAGTAACTTTACTCTCAAAGTTGAATTCTTCTCCCATCTTCCACAGCTTAGATATGGCCCATTCATAGCCTTCAAATGGAACTGAAGGGTCGAGTTGGAACATTTCCAGTATATGGAAGGTCAAGGATCATGGATCTCGTGACGTGACCTAGAAACCAGACACAATTTTTTAATTTTGGGCACAAAACTTGATGTACACTTGTTGTAATGGTGCAACCTATGTATACGCATGATATATAGTTGGTAGGTCGCGTATATGTGGAAAAATATTATTTGTAGCTCTGTTAATTGCAACAACGGACTTCAAGTCTACATAAGGAAATGGAAAAGACCTTCTAAGCAAGTTGCACGAGGTGAGGAAAATATTTCTATAATAGATTCCCCCTATTGTGTGAGATCAGAGGAGTATCTGCGATGGCCAAAATACACTATAATTCCCATAAGTGGAGTAATGGAAACCCAACTGGACGAACCAGTTTCTCATAAGAATATTACAATCCATAATGACTTTGTGCACATGGATATCGATTTGAATTACACTGCAGATCCATGTGGAAATATACCAAACAACTGTTCATGGCCATGAATAGGAAATACAAAGGTACATACATGCCATAGGCTATCATATTCATGACCAAGGCCCAATGAAAACTAATCTCGAAATCAATCTAAAGATATATGTATACAATGAAGTACAATCTGATCTCCCACGATCACTGAAGTCATATAGGTATTCGTCCAATGAATGCTAGCAACAACTCAGGAAAGTTGCAACTATGAATTGATGTCTTCAAGTCTTCTACATGATCCACCAAAGGTGCAAGTCTACATCATTTGAATAAAGGAGTTGAGTTCGAACACAATGAGACTTCGTTTGATTGTTGGTCATTAAGGTATACCGTTAACAAATGTGAGACAACCTACCGATGATGAAAGTAGGTATCAAGGCATCAAGTACATTATTACAAGTGTGAATAAAGGAGTTGATTTCAAACACTTGAAGAATCCATCGATCAGGAGACATTGATTTATTCCCAACTATCAATGGAGAGAGAACCTACCACTGATGACTGCAAGCCTCTAGGTACTCATAGGACTCTAGGCCTCATTTCCATAATGGATGAGCTGAAGTCAATGGAAGGAGACCCGATGAAAGGAGAGAATTAAGGAATCTGTCATCAGTCATCATGAGGTACAATGAAGTATCTTGATTATTTGGAGGAACTCGGATGAAGAACATGTTCATGAACCAACAACCTTGTGCATCTTTTTCATGCACCAGATGCAAGCAGTGCACGAAAAAGACCCTTTGAATAGCAGCCAATAATGAAAACTATTGACAAAGGTGAGGAAATCACCAATAATGATAATGGAATCTAAGACACTGCACGAATTTCAATGTGTGAATATATTTCTTTCCATAGAACACAAGGGAAACCCCCCAGTTAGTGACTAATGAGGAGATGTCGACTACTGGGTTCAAGGTTACCTACCCATAATGAAAGTAGGACCAGGGTGCACGATAGGACTACAAATTCATGTAACTCTGAGACACACTGAGGGTATGTCCAACATGCAAAGTCAAGAGTTCTGATAAATGGCCAACACATGTTTATAAACATCCTTTGAACAAAATCATGAGACATATGGAAGACTCTGGAAACATAGAATCAATGATGAAACTTTGTGATGAAGGAGGCACCAATCAAATTCTCCATAGGGACCAGAAGAGTAACCATTCGAAGGAGTAAACTCTAAGTAATGAGCTCAACTTCCTAAAGTCATGCTAACCCCAAACTTAAGATAACAAGTGGACTCAAAATTTTGTGCTCTATTCAAAGGAGACATGACTGCTTCCAACATGAGATAATATTATTTTCCCACCCATTTTTTTTTGTTTTTTCATAGAAAAATGAATGTTGCGATACAAAGGAGGAAATGAGTGTCGCGAGTAAGCAACTAGTTCCAACAGTGGAACATACCTATCCTCAATGTAAGGGGGTGCATGTAGGATATGGACACTCGGGGGAATGTTTCCTCATAGGGTATAGGGTGTCAAGCTGCAAAGGATATAAACAAGGCTCTACTTTGATGATGATGCAAATTGTTGGGGTAATTGGCTTATAATGAAAAAGCGGGAACCGACAATAGATTCAATACTACAAGAAAAATAATGAGATGCAATTACAACTTAACTCCAAATAATTTTCTTTTTCATAAATTTAGTCTACTTGGAATGAAAAAGGGTTAAACTTACACCAAATAGACGTCCTTTCAAATCTAATTAACGAGTGTGAAAGAGACAAGTTCACTCGACAATGTTTTCTCTTTTTAATAGAGTCGGAAAAGAGCTTAACCAAGACTCGGTGGTGTTGTTCTAGGCAGCATATCATGGGGGAGGCCAGGGCTCCCGTGTAGGACTTTTGTGGAAATTTAGCAACTCATAGATAATTGACACAAGCTTGGGAAAACCCAAATATTTCCAAGTTGAGGAGGATAAAATGCTTGCAGAGGTTACCTTTTCTACAATATATCGAAGAATTCCCCTTATCCGAAAGGGTGTAGAAGAAGGAAGTCGATTCTCCACGAGGTTATTCCAGTCAAAAGGAACCTCCCTAGGACTTGGAGGGAGCGTACTCGGAGAGAGTGGAATGCTCCCTTGTTCAAAAGATACAATACTATAAATGTTAATTACATGGTTGAAAGACGCCTCACTCCTCAAAATAGGAGTGGTGTTGGCTAGATATTGCATCGACAAGACCATTGTATCAGTCAAAGAAGGATTAGGATGTTGGGAAACCAAAGATGAATCAAAACCCGAAGGGCTATCAGACAAGGACCGTGCTTCTTGTACCATGGCAGTAGCAGGCACAGACGAGTAAGGTGATTCCCTTTACAAATCCTACAAAGGAACTTGGGCTTACATCCTATACATTGAGGCTTCTCAATCATATGAATGCCCCAAACATGACATAAAGTGGATGGTGGCATTCTCTCAACATGACTTGCAGAGGCTAGTGACTCATCTCCAACATGATTTACAGAGGTTGGTGATGGATCCCCAACATGACTAGCAGAGGTTGGTGATGTATGTGCAGTGTGACTAGCAATGGCTAGAGTTACGGTAGTTAGTTGTGGCATTTGAGTCCAAGGTTTCAGGAAATACTGGTTTTGAGAGATTGTGGGATAGGAAGGGTTTTGGTATACACCATGGCCTTGTCCGGAAGGATGGTATCCTCCTCCAAACTGGTTCATAAGAGGGTGTAAGGGCATCGACATCAAGGAAGCCACTTGCGAAGAGAAAGCGACATGACAAGGGTGACTCATGTGAGGATATATGTTGTCCCTAGGAAAAGGAACTTCATGAAGGGGGTTTCCCATAATATAAAACTGACTCCCCCCAGATGAAACACCGAAGGAAAGATGGAGGTTCACCATGGAAAAAGAGTTTGTAGGAACTTACATAGCAGAAGAAGGATAGATGGATGGGTTGTAATAAGTAGGATGATCGACCATTTGAGCACTTTCTCCTAGAAAAGTGAAGCTAGGATTGGATCTATGGGAAGGAAGATTCTAACCTCCTACCATAAGAGTTGGTTGAGGGATGTCATTCCCACCAAAAGAAAAGGGAGACAAAGGAGGCATCATGCCTCCATACCCAAAACTGGGATTCACATATGACGACGAGACAAAGGATGGAAAGTGCGAAGACATGTCTGGAATACCATGAGAAAAATGATTAGAGGCCCAAGGTATTGCCTGAGTATCATGATTCGGTGTACCACTCGGAAATACAAAAGGATTCATCCCCATGGAATGCGAAAATACCATGGGTTCAGAAACGCTAACAGAGGGAATCACATGGGATCCACCAATCATAGAAATGAAAAATGTTGGCTCGCTGAATTGATACTTTTTGTACCCTCCATATCCATTTTTGACCTCTTCATTTGAACTCTTTACTCCATAAACTCATCTATATCTTCACACATATAACCAAAATTCCCAGCAAGTATAGTAAGGTATGGTCATTAGTCAAAATTCTTTGATTTCCTTTTATTTAATGATTAAATGAAATTCTTGGGAGCTCATGAATGGTTATATTAGATTTTGCAGCATACTTTGATTTCAGCAGCAAATTAAAATGGAAGATTTTCTACACTCCAGGTGCTGCCAGCTTGCTCAAACAAAACCAATTATTCCAGCCTAACTCTCATTGATGACTCATGGATAATCAATGAGATCTTCATCTCTAGGCACTACGTGCCATAGAGATAAAGATTGGTTATTAGATAACGACTTTTTCGGGCATGAGAAGTACCCATTAATTGAAGGAATCATTTACCTTCTGAAAACAGTTGTATATTAAATAGAACATAGGCTATGTTGCTAGAAAATCAGGATTATTTATCTAGATCCCAAGCTATAAAAACAATGGAACGAAATGTAATAGGGGACGAATATGATATAGAATAATTGTGTTGTTCAAGTGTTGTCTTTCTGAATTTGACAGAGATCGACTCATACAATGTTGTCTCTAGTATTTTAAGATGTTTCTTTAGACTGTAATATGATCCATTTTCTATTATTAATGTTCTCTTTTATATATCTGTAGGTTAGAATTTAGTCTGCAAGTCACAAAGGGACTTGTGGTTTTCTTGGCAAGGATCCACCAAGAAGACCATGAGCCTCTCTTTCATGGATTTAATTCTTAGATAGATTACATTTGTCGTAGTCAGAGTTATATTCAGAACAGAGTAAACAGTAGATTTACATTGCTCGAAGTTATTGTTAGCATTCGTTTATTGTTAGATTAATGAATAGAGTAACTATTAGTTTAGAAACAAGATCAACTCATTGCATTAATGGTATAACTCGTTTTTGTGAAATCTGAAGCCTCATAGACTGTATCTCTTGATATCGTTTCCTATTTTAAGAATGATTTTGATTCTGAGATTTAGTTTCTTATATTCATAATAGAGTAAGATTCCTTTAGCTATAAGATTTTAGGGTTTCTGCTCCTTACACTATTTTCTGTGTCATTTACTCTGTTTCTGGATAATTTGTTGTTACTTAGTTTGATTGCTGAAGTAGTTTCATTTTGAAATAGACATCTTACTTCTAGATTAATTCAAAGGTAGTTGTTAAAGATATTTCATTTCTGTTTAGAATT
>JZKD02S0389831.1:99910-113379 GCA_000966675.3 Picea glauca | reverse complement strand
CATCAGCAACATTTATTCACATAGGTAGATCTGCACAAAAGGAAGTATTTGGATGAAGACTTTGCAGTTTTGGTACTCATGGACAGTTTCATTAGTTTGCAGTTTTGAAGAACAAGTCTATTCTTTTGTTTTCTATAAGAAATCTAGTAACATTTAGCGCAGTGGACAGCCTATCAGAAAAGAAATCTGAGGTCTTGGAGCACCACAATATTTGGAGCAAAGCAAAAACATGAAATTGTATTCTGTTATAGAAATCTCATTCTGCTACAATACCTACAACATGCAGCAAAAGCCTGACAGTTCAAAGTATTTCTGAAAATTTTGATCCTAAAAGGGATCTAAGGTATGAATCTTTCTTGGGATTTATTTATTTCATTAAATTTAAGGAAATTTTTACTATGAATTATACATACGATACTTGCTAAAGACTATGCCCTTCTACCTTGTGAATGTCATCATATAGCCTATATCCACCTCTGTTTGCCATCATCATTCTATAAACCGTCCTCCTATCTTATAAATAGATCTTCATCTCTATGGCACGTAGTACCTAGAGATGAAAATCTTATCACTTTAAAAATATATAATGATGATTTATGTTATCCATGCAATCCTCGCTTCATTCCTTCATGATTTCATACCCAACAAATTCATCATTATACTAACAGTTCAATATTGTCATAAAACCTCCTACGCACCATGCATTTGAATGATAGTGAAGTATGAGTCAAGATTATCAAATTGTTGAACGCTCCGAATAACTTTGTTGAGACTTATTCACATGCCTATTTGATAACCTTCATCATTTTCCGAGCTTCTATTTCATCCTATGTTTCCTATTGAAATCACATTCTCAAAACAGATGGGGAGAAAGGGGGTTGAGCGTCATGAACTTGTTTCTCTCTCTGTGTTAGAAAGCCTCCCAGAATTCAACGCATGTAAAGAAAAATTTGAAGGCACCTGGTACCAATTCTTTCAAAAGTTTCGGGGATATGATGACGAAATCACACTGTATTTCGCTCAGGGATTCGATGGAAAGGTAGCACATATTGGCAATTTCCTTATGAAGGTGTCTGAGAAAACAATTTCTCGAGCCACTGGTTTACCTTTTCGAGGGGAACGTTGGTTTAAAAATAAACCCATCAAGCATGCAGTATGTACCAGATTCTTAAAGGAGGAGCATCAAACTGAAAACTAGAAGAAGGGTTTCCCTCGTGATTGGATGCAGGATGAATGGCGCAATGTGCTTTATGTGTTGGAGAAATACTTGACTTGTGAAGGGAGGTATGTAATTACTCTGAATTACCATGTCCGCCTTCTCCTACATTTTGAAGCTGAATTGGAAATGAATTTCCCATATTTCTTGTGCAAAAGCCTAGACAAAATGTCAAGACAGATTCAAAAGCATTCTGGAAACCCCTATAACAGCCTCTACCATCATGGATTGATCAAAATTCTCATTCAGGACGAGTTGCGTCTCCGGAGGGATAATTGGGATACTTTTGTAACCAGGATTCGGGGCGTTCCTTCACCTACAAATCTTCCTTCTACTCGGGTCGTCGTCAATTCTGAAGATCATAGGGTCAAAACCCCTCCTGTCCAAAATCCAGAACTGCCTCTGATCAATCTTTTTGCTTATGTCCTACAGAAAGTAAAGAAGCAACGAAATTTACCTAAAAATCTTACTGTTGCTAAATCCTCGGCACCTCGCCGTGTCACGAGAAGTATGACTATCAAATCCTCCAACTTATCTCAAAATGCACTTCCATCAATCTTCATAAAATTGGATGATTCCCCTGAGGTAGAACTGGAACCTTCTAAGAAGAAGAAAAAGCTCGTTTCAGACCCTTCTTCTGTGCCCGAACATAATTCTCCTCAACACGTTTTTTTCTAAATTTGATTGTCCTTCCCTAGATCCTCTTAACAATGATCCAGTTGAACATGAAATTGTTGAACCTGTCCATAAAACTCCATCTCCTAAAATTGGCCATGTTGAATATAATTCATACCTATTTGATCTTCATCAATTTGACTATGGTACCCCTGAAGATGACTTACCCAATCCAGAAATCCCTATTACTATGCCTACAACTTCTAGCAGTGAGAAGATCATCCAGGAAAAGAACAAGGAAATTGAAGAAATCAGGACAGAAGTAGAGGAGTATAAGGATCTGGATCGATGTGTGAAGGCTGAGAATGCACGGTTAAAAATGATTGTTAAAGAATATAAGGAAGCCATTGATGAACTAAGGACATGTGGTCTTCAGCTTGCAGAGAAATATGAGAAGGTGAGMACCAAACGCAAGAAGACCATTTCTGAGAATAAAHRTCTTRCAAAAGTAGGAAGGACTTGGAAGACAGVGGCATYGAAACATCTTKCTCATATCAGTATGYTAAAAAAKAAGCTCAAAGACAGCAGGRAACATGCYAGTGGAAAATTCAATATCATTGTGAATACATCCTAAAGTTTTGTTAGACGGATTGAAGTCAGTTTTGAAATTTTGAAACCTTTAAAACAGGTATGTTTGCATGAGGACATGCAAGTACACATGTGTGGGGGAATGTTGTCTCGCTGAATTGATACTTTTTGTACCCTCCATATCCATTTTTGACCTCTTCATTTGAACTCTTTACTCCATAAACTCATCTATATCTTCACACATATAACCAAAATGCCTAGCAAGTATAGTAAGGTATGGTCATTAGTCAAAATTATTTAATTTCCTTTTATTTAATGATTAAATGAAATTCTTGGGAGCTCATGAATGGTTATATTAGATTTTGCAGCATACTTTGATTTCAGCGGCAGATTAAAATGGAATATTTTCTACACTCCAGGTGCTGCCAGCTTGCTTAAACAAAACCAATTATTCCAGCCTAACTCTCGTTGATGAATCATGGATAATCAATGAGATCTTCATCTCTAGGCACTACGTGCCATAGAGATAAATATTGGTTATTAGATAACGAGTTTTTCAGGCATGAGAAGTACCCATTAATTGAAGGAATCATTTACCTTCTGAAAACAGTTGTATATTAAATAGAAGATAGGCTCTGTTGCTAGAAAATCGGGATTAGTTATCTAGATCCTGAGCTATAAAAACAATGGAACGAAATGTAATAGGGGACGAATATGATATAGAAGAATTGCATTATTCAAGTGTTGGATTTCTGAATTTGACAGAGATCGACTCATACAATGTTGTTTCTAGTATTTTAAGATGTTTCTTTAGACTGTAATATGATCCATTTTCTATTATTAATGTTCTCTTTTATATATCTGTAGGTTAGAATTTAGTCTGCAAGTCACAAAGGGACTTGTGGTTTTCTTGGCAAGGATCCACCAAGAAGACCATGAGCCTCTCTTTCATGGATTTAATTCTTAGATAGATTACATTTGTCGTAGTCAGAGTTATATTCAGAACAGAGTAAACAGTAGATTTACATTGCTCGAAGTTATTGTTAGCATTCGTTTATTGTTAGATTAATGAATAGAGTAACTATTAGTTTAGAAACAAGATCAACTCATTGCATTAATGGTATAACTCATTTATGTGAAATCTAAAGCCTCATAGATTGTATCTCTTGATATCATTTCCTGTTTTAAGAATGATTTTGATTCTAAGATTTAGTTTCTTAGATTCATAATAGAGTAAGATTCCTTTAGCTATAATATTTTAGGGTTTCTGCTCCTTACACTATTTTCTGTGTCATTTACTCTGTTTCTGGATAATTTTTTGTTACTTAGTTTGATTGTTGAAGTAGTTTCATTTTGAAATAGACATCTTACGTCTAGATTAATTCAAAGGTAGTTGTTAAAGATATTTCATTTCTGTTTAGAATTGAATGTTGTAGAATTTAAATGGGAATGATTTAGTTAGAATGCTTTTGTCTATATTAGAATAAATGAAATAGATTAGAGATAACTTAGGCTTAGAGCAGAGTAGACAATTAGGTTCTAGTCCAGCACATACGGTGTTTATGCCTCTAAGTTTACCTCCCTGGGTTGACATTTTATGTAAGCTATTTATAGAGATATAATTATCCCAACAAAAAACTCATGAAGCAATACAAAATCCTAAGGCCAACTAACAATCAAAGAGCACGCAAAAATAAACAAAAGGAAAATATGCATACAAGTAAGATATGGTGTCTGAAAGGGGCCTCCCTCACTAAAGTAGGTGTGCCTCGCCCAAGAGGGGCTTGAGACTCCCTTCAAAAGATCAGAGGTATCAGAATCAATTATAAGGGCCCTCGTGGGATTAACAGTGCAGTCGGTCATATGCCCCCGGAGAGGTAACCCTCCATAAAGAATGTGTGTTTTCCAACCCTTATCTGACCTAGGGTACCTGTATAATAACCCATGCATGTAACCTATGTGGCTACCTATGTCAAACAAATAAAGCCACCATGATATAACCAATACATAAGAGAACACTTGTAAGTCAGGTCCACCATATGGGCAGGGTAACAATGCCAAAAATCCTGAAAGCACTGCCTCTCATAGAGGTAAAGGTACCATTAAGACCCCCATATACGAATAGATCCCCAGAAATATCTCTGGCGCTAAGAAGGTATTGGAGGGATATCTCCTCAACCAAATTCACGTGACCTCAAGCTTAACTCCGGTGTGAGAGGAGCCTCCTGACGTCACCAATTATACAATGGATTTCACCACTCCCTTAGTCAAACACATATGTTGAGTTTAATATCCTTGGAGAAGTTTACTCACAAAATCCTATTCCAAGGCTCTAAATCTTAAGCTAGTTTGTGCACCCTGAAAAATAAAATCGTTTCTAATCAATTTTAAATTTATCAGCATTATTTTTAGTGGCTTTGTTTACTCAAAATATTTGGTCGTGAAACTGATGATGTTATGACTCAACAAGTAAAATAAATGAATATGAATATAATGCAAAGTCCTAACTACAATTCAACTCTGTGATTTCAAATAAGATGCAATCTTTCCATAAATGTATCAAGATCTGTAATAAGAACCCAAAAGATCAAATTCCATAATGAAAAATGTGTATTTTTGTATTTCCAATATAAATAAATGAAAATGAAAGGACTAAACAACAACTTGATATATAAACCCTATTGTAACCAAAAAGAGACAAACCAAACATGATATCAAGAAGAAAACACTCAACCCAAGATGCAAGGACAACCAATGAAAAATATGATGAGAAAGAAAAACCGCCCAAAAATTCAACTAAAGAAAGGTTTCCTATCACTCTGCAGGCACTTAACAATCATGATAGAGACCCAAGAAGACTTAGAAACCATCAAAACTTACCCAAAAAACACCAAACTCAGCAATCAAACAAACAAGGATGATGTACGTGATTGTTTAAGGAAAACACTATGTATGTACGCGCCCTATAGAATGACATCTCACGTATGTACGTGTCCATCAAGGGAAAACCCACGTATATGTATTGAAACAATGCTAGGTTAAGGATAAGGCCAAGAAACTCAAACTCAAAATGAAAATTGGCTATCAAGCAATTAGACGATAAGAAAACTCAAGCTAACCGAGAGAAATCAAAGGAGAAAAACACTCCAAACCCTGAAAAGAAGATTTTATCCCCAGTATGGTCGCCAATTCTGTTACGAGGAAAATCACTCTATGGCATGGGGTAAACCACAACAGATGAAAATCACTGCAGAAATCAACTCTAATCTCAAGTATGTTATATAAACAAACATGTTAACAAGACATGATAAAGAGCCTACCTCATCCAGATGTTTGATGAAGTCCATCGTTGAGCACTTGACTCAAAACTATATACCCGCAACTTGTCCTCAACGACCAAGATACACAAGCATATGGTGATAATATATAGAGTTAGCACATATAACAACACAGTCCATCAATATTCATACAAATATTCCCATGGAATAACAATTCAAATATTTGCAAGACATTAATTGGACGAGAAAAAAGTATTTCTATTAAAATATGATCAACATAAGTGTATAAATGACAAACTTCTATGTCGGCACATCTCTGAACCGAGAAACTAAGTCCCTTCCAATTGGGCCTCCACAACTTATATCCTCCACCAAAGGCAAGCTCATATAAGAGAGACAATGTGGTTCTCCATCAAATAGAGAAGATCTTGGGGGTTGAACAATGTGTTCATACTTAAAAGGACAAAGGGATGCAAACTCAATGTGAAGTGAATAATTTCTCCAGAGTAACTTTTTTCTCAAAGTTGAATTCTTCTCCCCTCTTCCATAACTTGGATATGGCCCATTTATAGCCTTCAAATGGAACTGAAGGGTTGAACCGGAACATTTCTAGTATATGGAAGGTCAAGGATCATGGATCTCATGACGTGACCTGGAAACTTGACACCATTTTTTAATTTTGGGTGCAAAACCCGATGTACGTGAGTTGTAATGGTGAAACCTACGTATACACATGTTGTATAGCTATTAGGGCGTGTATATGTAGAAAAATATTATTTTTAGCTCTGGGAATTGCAACAAGGGACTTCAAGTCTGCATAGGGAAATGGAAAAGGCCTTCTAAGCAAGTTGCATGGGGTGAGGAAAATATTTCTATAACATATGTCTTTGTATACATTGGTTTATGGGAAAGAAGCGAAAATTCCAATTATCCTCAAGCTCAACACCTTGACTTTTGTAGTCAATACAAAATATGCATAAGACAATGTGCGTATGCAAAATAGGATCAACCAGTTATTGAAATTGGAGGAAGAACGAAGAAAATCACTAAATAGAACTTCTTAGAGACAAAAGAGTATCAAAAGATATTTTGACCAAACTACAACCATAAATAATTTTCAGAAGGGAGAATAGGTGTTACTCTGGAAAAAATATAAGGAGAAACCATCGATGCACACAAAAGTTGAAGCACTTTGGATTGGACCATACATCATTGAAAAGATTAAGGGTTTTGATTCTTATATGCTCAAAGACATGAAGGGTAAAATGTTAATGTTTCATGTTAATGGGAAACATTTGAAAGGTTTCTTCACTTGAAATTTTCTCATTTCCCTGTACATTATTTTTCATTTTCATTTATTCAATTTGTATATTCTTACCTTTGAATCCATAGCCCAATGGATGGAAGCACCTGGTCATGAAGATTTTGGATTCTTGAAAACCCACAGGGGGTTATCATCCCACAGTTGGAGCTAGTGGTGAGATAGATTCCTACTTCCAAAATTTTGTTTCCCTTTCTATTTTCCCAACTTCTTTTTTCCATTCATTTTCCCTCTTCTATACCTACCCTTGTTTCCCTTTTCCCTTTTCCCCTTCTTCTATCCCTTTCTAGTTACCATAGTTAGTTGCATTTCAAAAATCGGCGGGCTCATGGGTTTACGGGTCTTCCTCCCCATCCAATTTCCTATGTCACAAGTCTGACCGACCACCTTGCTATATTACACTTAGCCTATTTTCCAACTTTGCAAATTCGTGGGGTTGAGCCTTCATTCTCCAAGTTCGTGATCTCCACTTTGCACCCAAAATTATGTGATCTACATTATGACCATAAGATTTGTTGTGGGTACCGAGCCCCTAAGTATTTCATTTCTCTTTCTTGCAAGTCCGACGGACCTCTTTTCAACACTTAGCTTATTTTTTATCATCCATAACTGCGGGTTCATGGGTTTGCGGGTTCATGAAAAGCTCCATATTCAAAATTTCTCCCGTCCGTCCCCACCATCTTCGTTCTTTTGCCAATATGAATTAAGTGTGGTTTAATGCTAATAACTGATTATGCAGGCTCCAAAAATATCGTCATTAATAGCGAAGGGCTCGAGGATATTTCTCATTAAATTGCATTAAAACACTATTTGCCAAAGGTTATATTATTTTCATCTCTCTGAAAAGATTCATTTGAAGTTACTATCCAGGTGAAAGAATACTCTTGTCAACCTATGGAAGCAACAACTAGACAACAGTTCTATGGTGATACTTTAAATCTCTTTGGTCATGAAGACTAGAACTTTCAGCAGTCCAGAGTTATGTAGAAAAATAATAATAAGAGAATGGCACTAATAAGAGAAGCATGGGAGGTATCCAAAAATATTGTTTCTTTTGGCTCAAGGGAACATGTTTTTCATGAATATCTGCAAGCTAATTTAAAGAATGAACAAGGTTTCTAAAATGATGTTGTATTACCATTTGGAATTAAAGTTTCAAACATGACATAATTGAGAAGAAGAGCAGAGGATTTTCCTTCTCCAAGTTGAATAAAACAACTAAATGCTTGCTGGAAGGAAAAGATTAAGAATTTGAGTAACATTGTTCAAGCATGCAGCAAAGCCATGCTAAAAAGGGAAGAACTGTTCAAAAGACTCACAAAGATAGATTAAGCATGAGGTACTAGCTAGGTACAAGATCCTAAATTAATTCTCAATTCAATGTTTCTAACCAAGCAACAATTTGACGAACAAGTTGAGATATTTAAGGGGTTATTAGCTGAAATTTTTTATGGCATACTTGAATATAATGAAGAAGAAATAGACAATTGGATAGTTGATTATTATGTGAAAAATCAAGATTTTGATGAAGCAGTACATGGTATTTCTCTTGACTTGAGAGACTTGGAAGGTGAATTGTTGAACATTAAAATCAGGCATGAAATAAACGTCGCACCAATGAAAAACTACATTGAAGATTGATTCAAAAAGGAAATCGACAAATTAACCAAAGAAAGGCAAGAGATAGTTGATATGGTTCCTATAACCATCAATGAAGACAATAAAATGACAGCAACAAGAAAGTAAAAGTGAGAGATACCATTATAGTAAGTTTATATTGATCACATCTTGCTTTCTTTATCAGTTCTTTCATCCAGTTACTCCACTTCTTTGACTATAAAGGTTTAACCAAAGTATCATAACTTCTCTTTGTCTTCTTTCCAGGTCTTTCTACTCTGTTATCGCCCACCATCCTCCTTCTACATCTTCTTGTTTATATTTTCTTTATGGTCTGTAGGAGCCCCAATCGTAGTCCTAAGGAAAAACACATTTAAATTTCAAGGCTTTGTAATGTAAATGTGTTGACCCTACACAAAATAGATCTAGATAGAAAATACTACACACATTTGCAGAGAGAAATTGAGAAAGAAGAAGAAGGAGAGAAAGAATGGAAGAATTCTCATTAATTGTATTCCACACTCAAAGATTGAATAATTTACAATAGATATAGGATACATGAGTAACTAATGTGCCATAGTGGTGTTCTAGAGTGGTATATACACACACCAATAGTTACAGGAGTAAACTGCCACCTAGTCTAGTCTCTCAAGCAGTTACGGGAGTGAACTGCCACCTAGTTGAGTTAACTAGTCAATCAGTCTTCGGTTAACTGACTGAAATAGAGTGTAGTGAGGAGTAGATCAAGGAATCAAGGGTAATGTTCCAATATGGTGATGAAACCAAGGCAAGTCTGAATTATCATGGTGATGATCCCAATGTTGCATGGTGACAAAAACAATGCAACATCTAGACTCAACTCAACTAGTCAAACTAAAGTGTCAATTGAATAGAATATTCTCCAGGTGGAATATTCTCCCCTAAAATATATGAGATTGGATAATGACTAATTATGACTAATAAACAAGGAAAAACCTTAGGAAAAAGAAATCCTAGGTGTGTCTGAAGTAACTCCAACATGTAACAGACTATATATTTTTCAGAAATTCCAAGAGAACTATTTTGGCATTAGTTTTGACTGTACTTTATAACTCTAAGTTTTGAATATAAAGTATTTGATATTAATCTATCATTATCTTTATTTGAGTTCCCCATGTGTTTTCTCTATTAAATTTCTCTTATGCATGCATACCATTTTCTTTTATTTTATGTGATCAAAAATCTTTAGTTTAACTATGATGGATGTGAGGAAATATTTTCTATCTTTTTCAAATATATGATGTGTGCGGTTCCTGGTCATCTCTTAGGAACTCTTTTTTGAAAACAAAACCTTTTAATTTGTTGCAATATTTATCTTTCTTTGAATGTCAGGACGGACTTTCTTAGAGTCCTACATTATTCTCAAAATTTAAAATCCCAAGAAAATCTTGAAATATAGAGGAGTACCACCTCTATAAAAACGTAGGGGAATTTGTATCCATGTTAGGTTGTCATTTTGGTCCTAATGGATTCAAGCATCAACACCATCATAATAATTATCATTTCATGAAAAACAATTTTTTGTTGTTTAAATTCAAGTGGAATATTCACAAGTTAGCATAAATATTATCTGTACAGTTCATGGATCTGCATCCATATGGTTGTCTCATAAATTTTTCCCATTTATTTCCTTGACATACCCATTGTGTGCATGATCGAGATCAACATACAAAAAAAATTGGAGTCTCATCTTCCTTGTTGTCACTCACCCTCCAGGCCTAGGCTCAGGCATCCCCTTCTCTACTATACAGTCCCTTGGGTGATCTGTCTTGTCTTGCTAGGGATTTCTCACACAAGAATAATTTTTGAGACCTCCCGGAGTCTTACATTTGAGGCATCCTTCATGATTTCTCTGTCGAAATCATCCCTTTGGCATGTGTCACCACAATACATCATTCTATGGAGATCATGGATTATCACAAGGTTCTCATGTCACAAAAGTAGCCAGTTACCATGCTTTCCATCTTGACAATCATCTTTTGTCCCTTCGGATAGATATTTTATCTCACATGTATCAAATGTATACAGTAATCCATGAGATACTATCATCAATTTATCAAAATTTTCAAATTTGTTATCCACATATTTTTAAGTCCACATTTTTTGTTTTTAGATTTGTTCCGCACAGAACCATATTAAAAAGTATGATATCTCTTTCTCATAGAAGTTTGGATATTTTGTAATCAACAGGCATTGGTCTTCTTCGTGGACTTAAAAAATTTCCACATTGAAGACCTTTCTTCTTGCAATTTCCTCTTCAATCAACCAACAAATTGTTAGTTATCATGCACATTATATTTTCATTGCACACTTGTAGTGATTCACAAATAATTTCAGAGTTGTGCATACTAACAATCAAGTTCATTTATTCAAAAAGGAAATACCATTCCTTTCAAAATGCAATCAAACATCAAAATGTATCTAATCAATGTGCCAATATCCATGGCCAGATTCACACACAATTCACCCTTATATTTATTTTCAAATAATTACTTTTCATATTAGGCACTTTGCACTAGTGGGTTGGGACTCAACCGACCTTTTAACACATGGTTTCTTTATACATATTTATTATTACAACAAGACTGTTTTTTCATTCTTTAGTTGATCGTGACCTCCAATCAGCACACATGAAACTAAAATTTTCACATGAATGCATCTAATCATTCTTCCTTTACTAGTAACCAAGGTGTCGATGTTTGCAGCCACCCAATTTCTCTCTTTGTCATTATGCAGCTCCAGTAGAACATTGGAAGGTCCTCCTTCTATAACGGGCAGTCCATTTCCTTCCCTATCAAGAAAACATGAATTTCCTTGATGCACTAATCAACATTTTGCTTATGAACACCCTTGTTTACATTCATTCTTGATAGTCAAAGTATTCATGACACTTTTTTCATGAATATTCTCGCAAGGATTTTAAATCATCCTTTACTACCATATTTTCCTTTCTCTATCCTTCAAGTTCCTTTCCTAAATCATACCCTACTACGGTATCAATGTCATACAACAAACATTCATATCGCATGGATGCCATAAAAACATAGAATATTTTAGAAGGGATTATTACCCAAACCCCTTTTACCTCTCATGCCACATGGGCACAAAATCTTTATACCTATTCTGGTTGCCAGCACCTTCTCTGATATTACCTATTAAGTAGTGCTTCCTGGGGACTTCTAAAATCCCTTTCATAGTTTTCTTTTATCAACAACCTTCTTTCATTCACCTATGTCTAAGGTTGTTCACTATTGGTAGTTTTCCTCCTCTAATAGTTCCAATCTTTTCTACATGTGACATACATCACCACATTCGCATTTCACATTAGCTATCATGTAAAATAAAATGCATGTACCATAGTGTTTATTTCAGTAAAACATTTCCATATATTCCTTAGCATATATATATGCACTCCATCACATTGTCCCCAATGTTTTCATGAGTGCAACCACAATCAAATTTTAGTTGCAGCTCTCAAAATTCTCATGAAAAAATGTATACCTTCATAAGCATATCAGTTTCTCATCCTAGAGAAGTGTAATAGATAACAAGAAAGGAGTTAAGGGATTCTCCCATCAGATAATTTTCATCCTAGATGAATTAATTTCAAGGACTCATTGCCTTCACACACTATAGATTAACCAAGCTCATTCATTTAAATACATTCACTATTGTATCTTTCAGTTACTAGATGTACTTATTTTCACAGTTGTCCTTTTTAAGCATACGACTCTTCCTTATTGTTCAGGGTTTCATAATGAGAGAAGTATTAATCACTTTCTCCTTCTTTGATTTTACAATTTATCCCTCCTGGGATCTGCTTGCTCTATTTCTTGAGCAGTCTTAGTCATGTTCACCTTGACCTTATTGGATATATCAACATGCTACATCAACAAGTTTCTTGTTCACAATGAATCATGAACTTGTGCATTCCACATATTTCCCAACCAGATCTCATATTGGTCCTCATTCATCTGCATGTCTTGGTACACATGCATGATATTTTAAAATGTAATCTAGTATTTTTACATAAATAGGTTTTGCAGCCCATTTTTCAATTCCCAACAGTCATTAAGGTTATAGGTTTGTTATCCTAACACTGTTCTTTACACAGTTCCTCCACAAAAACTTATTCAACATGAAACTCTCTTGTTGCATATCCAAAGGGTTTGACATGACCTCAATTTTTGAGTTAGCCTCAACTTGTCATCTCAAATTTTTACCTAATATTCCATGAGGAATTATTGGCATGCATATTTATCATGCATTTAGATTATGTACTCACACATGCACGTTTATTCCATCAGTTTGCTTTCACTATACTTTAATCACATGCCTTAGAATGTGGTGTGGGTGTCCACCATAGGAACACTTTATTGTTTCATTTTATTATCTATTGGAAAATAATTGGTTCATGATTGTTCATGAACACTCATATGCATTCTTTAAAAGCATAATCATCTTGCCTTTTTATTTTTTAATGGCAACAAAGCATCCATGCTCATTTACCTTTTCGTCAATGTATACTCAATTTTCCCAAGGAAAAAGGGAACACATCCCCCTCAAGCTATGTAACGCCTTGGGTTTTGATCCCCCATATTAAATAATGTATCGTTACATTGTTGAGAGGCCAGAGTGCCCAAACAATTACTAAAAGGCCAGTGTGCCTAAGAAATGTAATGTTTTGATCATTATTAATAATAAATACATCGTTGGTTGCTAGAAAGATAAGGACTAGAGTTATAGGGGGATATGATTCCACGAGAGAGGGGGTTGAGGGGTTAAGTCCTTATTT
>JZKD02S0389831.1:88938-99821 GCA_000966675.3 Picea glauca | reverse complement strand
CTTGATCCCCATGAATTATAAAAACGCATCCCTGGTCTATGGAAGGGGTTCATTCTCCCATTGGAAAATACTCTCATTCACATCCCCATTCTGGTGTTGTTGTTGGTAACCTCACGCATTCCTTCACTCATTTTATTCATTGTTCATCCTCTCTTATGGAGCCTGCACTCCATCCATTCCTTCAGTCAGTCATCTTTCCTCATTTTGGTGTCTTGACTTGGGAAAGGAAGACGAATTGTTGAAGAGCAGCCACAGTTTTGTTGGTTGTATATATTGTTGGTGTATTCCAGCCATGATATGAGGCCTGCATGTATGAAATGCTTGGCCTATGACCAACTTTGATCATAGTTGCGAGTCTTGAGAGTCCCGGCATGGATATTTTGGACCAGCTGCACTAGAGCCCTGGATGGAGAGGGACTATGTGGCAGAGAAGGGTGGAGGTCTATTCTCTTGGGTGGTGAGGGATGGGGTATAAGAGAGTTGGGTACTTGGATTGCTTTGAATGTTGGAGAAGCATGTGAGAGCTTGAGTGCTGACTGGTTTTGGAAGCTAAGTAACACTTTGGAACCATCCTTTTCGATTCATAGCCCTAGCTTGGGGGTGACACTATTGTTGAGACTTGGAACAACAATGTTTATAGTTGAGTGGAACATCCTTGGTCTGCAGCCAGTTGGCGTCTTATTTTATAAAAGATAAGTACTCTCTTATTGGTTTAATTTTCTTATGTATTTATTTACGTTGTGTATCAAATTATTATACCTAATATTGTACCTTTAATACGCATGCTTGCTAGTTAATGTTGTGCATGATATATCGTGCATGTATTTTATGTTGTGGTATGAATCTTGATCATTGCATGTATGTATTTCATGCTTATTTATTAATTAATTGTTATCAGAGTTTCCAAATCTGCCAAGAGGTGTGTTCTTGGTGTGGCATGCCCCACCTGCGGGAGGTCAAGTATGTTACAGTTGGTAACAGAGAAGAGTTGTAGTGGTTTTTCCCGGCTTAGGTGGTTGGGGACGTTACAAATTGGTATCAGAGCTTCTGGTTCAAACATCGGACTGTTACAGGCTAGAACAAGTGTGAATCAAGAAGATTCATTGTCATAGATTATATATATGTGTGTGAATTTGGGGGAAAACGGTGGAAGTATTTGATGGAAATCCCCCAAATTCGTGAATGGATCTAAGTTTTAATGATTTTGGGATCATCTAAGAAGTTAATTGATTCGATCTGGAGAGTTGCGAAGCTGATTTTGAATTGAAAGTTCGAAAATTTGAGTTTTAATGGCCTTTGTAATGCTGGACAAAGTTTGGAGAATTGATGGTCAAGATCATATTTGATCTTGGATCAACGGCCCCGATTTGTCCTTGAAAATTTTTAAAAATTTGAATGTTTGCAAAGTTTGGCAGAATTACCAAATAAATGGTTGGGATTGATTCAGAGATTTGAAAATGAGGAACATCGATGGTTCCTATTCATTTTGGTTGTTTGGGGAGTTGGAGAAAACCAACGATCAAGATCATTTTGGTCGAGAGATCAACGATCGAGATTCACCTGTGATTTTGTCAAAAGTTCTAAGTTTGGAAGTTCGGAAACAAAAATCGTCGATGGTCGGGGGTCAGAAAATTGGGTGAAGGGTTGAAGATAAAGAAAAAAACTCTCTATTCATCGATGACCAATGGTCGTGGATTGACAGATTCTAGTGAAGTTTTTATTTTTCCCAGACAAAGAAAATCTTTGATCACCGACAACCGATGAGGATCGGAAGAAAACCTCTGAAGTCCCAAACTTCAGAGTAAATATGGATCCTCCATATTTGGGTACACGTGTCTAAAGATTAGCAAGGGTCGTAAATTCGGTGTTCGATAGTCCGGGGGTGTGGTGGTGTTCAGTAGAGAAAACCTTTGAAGTCTTGAACCCTGGAGTAAATCTAGACCATTTGTGTTTGAGGACACGTGTCTACAGATCAGTCCATTCAGGAGTTCAATGTTCGAGGGATTTGTGGTGTAGCTGGTAGAAGTCTCCCGAAGTTCTAAATCCCTGAAGGCATGGAGAAATGGGGTGATGTGGCCTGCTGACGCCACCTAGGGTGATGTGGACACACTTGAATCTTGCCACGTGTCACTGTGTTTCATGTTTTTCAAACATATTTCATGCCAGTTATTATATGACATGTGTCACCCATCAGATAGGGCCATGTGTCTGTGCCTTATTTTCTTCCACGTGGCAGTAGATCCTGTAGTATGGAGACTTTGCACTCCAGATGATTCAAGGCATAAGAATTTGGGGTCAAGGATTCCTGAAGGCCCGAAGTCCAGAGTCCATCTCAGCCCCTTATTACAGTAGACATGTGGCGCAAGATCCCAAGGTACAAAGACTTGGTACTCTGGAGATTTTGAGTTGAAATTTTCTTGGGTCGAGAACTCCTGAAGGTCGGAGTTAATATCCATTTTTTATTGAGAGGTGATACATGGAGGAAGGATAGGACCTATGGTATTTCGACAGTTCAGGAGATTTGTGGAGAGGCGCTTGGGAAATTGACGCCAACGCGCGCTCCCTCCACAACCCGCAGGTCGAAAGGTCCACATCAACACGGGATCTTTCCTTTACCACTGGCCCGAAGAACTCTAAAATGTCTCTTCTATTTCCTATCGGAAAATATGCACCCACATTAAACTCTCATGGGATCCCCTCTTTACACTTGGGAGATCGGACTTCGCAACTTCGCGAATCCAGTGGTCAAGCGTTGGTCTCTCGAATCCTTGAAACCCGAAACAATCAACACTGACCTTTCCTCTTTTCTTTCAGGATTTTCCCTATCGCGATTTCGGTGATCACGATGTTAAGAGACTTGTCTCCTCGACTCCCGAATCCTGATTTGCCAAAACTCTGATACACTCGCGAGCTTGACTTTTCAATGCCACTTCACTTCATCGACACTTCGGACTTCGCGATATCGCGAATCCTAATGCAAATATTTCATAATTTTACTCCATGAACTCCGAAACGGTCGATGGAGTTTGAATCTGTGTCCAAAATGCACCACTTGTCCACTCGTTGACTCCTCCATGGCCCACACAAATCCTCTTAGCTTTTGGGATTTCGCATTTCGAGATATCGTGATTCCCGTTGCAATGTTTACGGGACTTCCACCCATGAAAACCCAATACAAATATCTGCATGTAAATACAACGACCCTTGTGGCTTGGACCTACGGTCCTACTCCTCCTGAGCTTAGAACCTTTCGACGCTTTCGTTGTAACTCCCCTGCTTCTCTGTGAGATCTAATGGCTCATGGGACTTTGCAGATTCTTTCCAGAGAATTTCGACTGCCCGTCTCTTCCTTTGAGAGCTCGTCCTCCTACGGTCCCTCGTTACTATGCCTTCAACGACCTTTGAAGATTTCAGATCCTTATAAACTTTCTCCAACTTCGAGTCTTTTAGAACTTCTTGCCCGCACTCCTTGCGGCAGACTTTCAACCACTTCCAAGTGTTGAAAACCTTCGACTGGCGCACTCCAGCAGCAACAGTGTCTAAACTCTTCGCTCAAGTTCGAAACCCCGAGGATTCACTTGGCCTATGCACTCCTTGCATGACCCCTGTGCCTGCCTGCACTTCTATGGAGATGAGAACAAAAGCTATCTCTCCTGAGCTTCCAGAGACAAATCTCTGAATACCTTGTCGACGCACTCCTTGCAGACAATTCAACTGCACTCCTTGTAGGAACTCTTACTCAGATAGAGAAACAATTGAAACTCATTCCATTACCCTTTCCTCTCAAATTTCAGACATTCAACAAGAAATCATTCATACATAGCATAAAAGAAATTGCATGACAGAAAGAGTAAAACATTTATGAGCATAACATTCAAAGATGCATACACAGAGAATATATGAACACCATGAGTCTGAATCACAACTTTCTTTGTATTAATTCAGAACTTCTGTACATGGATTCTGCTACATAGCTCTCTACTTCTCCTCTATGCTCTTCTTCATGCTCCTAATGTTACAATACACAATGAGGGTGTCTATATCTCGTTTCCCTCTTGCGATCTAAAACTGTCTAATCTAGAATTGAATTCTATCTACTTACATTAACTACCATAAATGCCTTCTACCTACTAAGGATGAGAGCGAACTGCTCAAGTTCCATTTACATTATACAAAGGCGCTCTTTCTTAATTATCTTATTTAATATGGCGCATCAATTTCAAGGTAATTTCAAAATTTGTGTTGGTGCTTGTCCAGCTGTCTCTTACTTCCGCGTTGGCTCACTTGAGATGCTCCTACATCAGAAATCCCAAACAGAAGCAAGTTGGCCTTGCTTATGTTGATCATATAGGAATTTAGCTCGCCTTATGGTCTCTTCGAATGTCTTGGGATCATCATATTGTATTTTTTCACTGATGAACGATGGAAATCCACTCAAATACCTTTGAATTTTGACTGTCTCATCCTTGATGAAAGAAACATACTTTAGCAGTTCCAAAAACCTTCTCTCATATTCATCTATGGTCATACATCCAAGCTTGAGTTCAAAGAACTCTTTCATTTTCTTGTCATATTATCTCTTAGTCAAGTACTTCTTCTCAAAATACTTCTTGAATTCCCTCCAAGTAACACTTTTCTCTTCAATGTGTTGCACCTATACAAGTTGATCCCACCACATGGAGGTTTTTCCTTTGAGTTGATAGATAGCAATTCTACCTTCTGCATGAGAAGAATAATTATGCAATTGAAAATAATTTCTCATGCCCAACAACCATGTTTCTGCATCTTCATCCTTCTTGTGCTCACCATCAAATGTAGGAGGTTTGATTTTGTTCATTTCTCCTCGCAGCTCATCCACCCCAGACCTCTTATACCTTCTGACAGGGGATATACTTGATTTGTTGCCTTCTCTCTTATTGGAATGCCTTGGGGAATTATGATGATGTCTACTAACACTTTTTTCTTTTCTTTTCTCATCTGAAGGTTTGTGACTTCCAGATTTACTTGAGCCACTCTCATTAACCAATTTCTTTTCTATTATGTTCAAGCCCTCCAATAACTTCATGTTGAAGTCATCCTTCTGCTCTTTGGCTCTCATAAGCCTTTCATTATCATCTTTATGGCTTTGGACATCCTTATGAAAATTCTCAATGGTCTCAACCATATTCATGTTTTCATTCCTTTCTTCTCCATGTCCGTTGGAGTTTGTTTCTTCAATGCCCAAATGGACATCCACCCCTATGCTCTCATCTTGTTGACTATAATTCCCCTATGCTTCTTCCATTCCTATGGACTCTGCACTGGTCTGATCTGATCTAGTTATTGTTAATTCTTCAAAACGTGCAGCCATCGAAACTTATCAGGCTAACAATTCAATGATTCATGAGAAATATGAACCATTTTGGTTCAATATATACAACATAATTATCTCTCCCAATTTCCTGGTGTTATCACCATGAAAATTCTAGATAATACCCAAGTCTTGAAAACATAGACATGCAGTGCCTTCAGAGATACATATGTGCAAGAAGGTGGTTTTCTAAAACCACTTTCGCCAAGACGCGGTATCATGTGTCTCAACATGTCAAATCCACCACTCGTGGAGTGGGAGACGGCTAGTCAGATCACCCTGTTTCACTCGTTCGGTACTTCGCAGCCATGTGACGTCAGTTGAACTCCGCCATGTAATGAACTCAAAATCTAATCATTTGAAATGGATTAGCCAAGCATGGAAACCCAACGCTCTTTTACGTAATCTGTCTATGCTTCATAATTGGAATTCTATAACTATCAATCCTCAAGTATGAAGGTATCTGCATATCCATAACCGAAGTAATCTCCAAATTGCTCGACTTTCTACTTTCTGTAAAATCATTTTTGTGTCCACAACCTGAGATACATAGACAAGGCTAAATCGAGTGACACTGGTTATTCGGGCAACATGCTAGACTTTCCTGTGAATAAAGAGGAAAGGGTCCTTGCATACATTCTAGCGACTAAATTCCACATAGAGCCAACTATAGACTCGCGGTTGGAAGTCAGGTTGAATCCCACTATGAAGGATTTATTCATCAACATGCCAACTGCTAAGAAGAAAAGGAGCAAGTGGCAGAAGAAGGAGGAATCCACGACTGAAACGGTCAAAATTGTTGAAGAGAATCAACTGGTCTAGTTAGATTCTTTAAAGGAGGAGATCACTAAGTTGAAGTGAGTCTTCAACTAAAAATTAAGTATGTTTCAGTGAATTTTTGAACAGCTGATAGCAAAGGTAAGGAGCACCAAAGATGATAGGCATGTTCTTAAACGACCCTTTTTACAACAAGATAACTGCTATCATCCCCCTTTTGTAATTTTGTGATTAATACGATTATATAAATACAGAAGCGGATTTTAGACTGTTTATTACAAAATTCTATCTGGTGGTGTTATGAGTCTTGTTTTCTTTTATAGTATGTTTTTCTTATAAGCTTATATTTCACTTCCATTTGTATGAATCAGAGGAATATAAAACTCGGAATTATTTTTAATTAATGCTTTAATGCGGTTGTGTGTTTCTTTTTCTTCTAATATTATGTAAATTAAACTCATACTCATCGCCTTCCAAGGGACTTCGTGCACACTAAAATTCGACTTGTACATTTATATTTATCATGCATAGCAATATCACAAGGTAAAACGCTTTTATGCGCAACTATATCCACTATGCATTTCTTCTCCGTCGTGCCGACAACTTGCGCGCACTACTTTTGCATTGTGCACCAATATCCACTGCACATAGTTTTGGTATCATGCACCGATACTCCACATGCATTTCGCCCTATGCATTTCACCATGTCAATGTTCAATATGTTCCATCGCGCACAATTATCTACGCGCACCATCGAATACAATGTCACGAGAAAACTTATACTCATACTATGTGCATACCAACAAAACTCCTATGTGTTAATCCATACTTGCGCACCCCATGTGCATGTTACTATGTGCGTGCTCACCGTGCAAAGCTAAATTCAGCGTGTGCATCCACACATAATAATCTTTCGTGCAATGCCACAATTTACTGCGCACACTTGCATGCCAACGTTTTCCGCGCGGTGCCAAAATTTACCGCGCGCGCCAGCACGCCAACATTTTCCATGGATGCTCCATGACTTGACTTTTGGTCACTTCAAAGTTACTCTTCTGTGAATATTCGCTTCAACTGAACCCCGCTGGCCCATCCAGGCCCAGTGTTGAAACTAAAGCTCTGATACCAATTTGTAACGTTCCCTCGGCCACCCACAGGCTGGGGTACGCCACTCTAGAGAAATATCTCATGCTCTGACACCAGTTGGTAACATCCCCAGCCTTAGACAGACCTAGCCATGCTACTCTAGGGAACTCTTTCATTCTCTTACTGTGGAACATATAGTAACATACCCAGTAATCAATTGAGCTATACCACATAAATTTTCTCTTCAAACTACATGCAACTTAAACATATACATACAACACTCTTGTGGAAGCTTTACATATAAACATAAGCAACAATTACATTCTGTAATATATGATTTTATACTGAAATAACAGTAACCATAGATATGCAGCATATACAAGAAAATACCCATAAACATACAGGTAATTATAATCACATATATGATAAACCGTAACATAAGCACGTAAACAACAATGCAGCATATCATTTTATCATATGATTGATACTTATCTTGGAAATATTGTCACCAACTATGTACAAGCCTTCCACGAACCTCCCAGCCTTAAACTACACTGCTCATCACTCTCAACAGTGAGTCACCCCCGAGTTGGGACTGAACTCCACCCAGGTAAAGGGTTCCTAACTAGGATAAGGCTCATGGACAACAGGAAAGACTCCATCTTAGGTGCTCACTCAACTAATAGCCTACAGTCACTCATTCCCCACATGCCTGTCCCACACAAGGAAGTGTGCCCCTTCTCTACTCAGCAGTCCCTCAGCTTCCCCACTTCCCTTCCAGGGCTTTAGCAATAGGCCAGACCAAAAGTCTCAGAGCACTATAGCTGCAGTTTAGCACCTTCGGGAATCGATCCCCAACAATTCTCTCACTCAGAGAATTGCTCATGGGCCTAACAACCCACTTCTTCAATCTCGCTCCAAGCTAACCAGGTACACCAACCGAAAAAGGTTATGGAAATAGACTCGGATATGGTGAAATGGATGTCTCAAGGATAAGGGACTGCGTGAATGAAAATGGTCATGGAATCATTGACTGGATAACTGAGTGATGGAAGGAATCACAATGAAACTCATCGTGAAAGTGATGGTGAGAATGATGGTTAAGCTGCTGGTAAGAATCCCCGCGAAAAGTGACCAAAAGAGCTAAGTCCCCACGATATGAATGCATGTCCCCAACTTGACACTTGTCATATCAGAAGTTACTTTGGTCCACTTGTCCCCAACTTTCGAAATTGGATAAATAATTATCCATACTTTATGCTTTAGGAAATATTAATATAATATTCCCTTTTTGGCTTAAGCTCTCTAGCTTAGCCATTTCCCTTGAATTTTGGCCCTCCCTTTCCCTAATTAGTGAATTTCAGTCCTCCATCTCTTTTATCGTGGTCGGTCTGCGTGCAGCGATGTATTTTATATTAATCATATGACATGTACAAAATAAGTGCACTGGCCTTTAACATCTAGGCGTTCCGGCCTAATACCAAAACATAAGCATCCCAACTTATAATAACTGGCTCACCAGCCTATAACACATATCATATACACGAGGCTCGATATCCTCCATACTGCGTGCACTTTAGTTACTGCACGCGGTATCCAGGAATCTGCATACTACATCATTTTACTACATAGTTCATGCGCCCACTATGCCATGGGAAGTGCATTACAAAATGATGTCAAAACAACTCACCATCTTAAGTACACTTGTATTACATTTACAATTGGGTTCAGCTGAGGGATATTACAGGTTATGTCCTTCTCAATATTTCATACCTTTTCCCCACTGCAATTCCACCTCGCGTCCACGTGGCATCCATGTGGACCTTCACCTCCCATACCTTTTCACATGGCATTATTCAGGTGTTGAAGTGGCAAGACACATAACCTTCTATGTGGCATATCTCGGTCACATAATTGGCAGGCATACTACATAAGCCAATGGGCAGAGAACATGTGGGTGAAACCTTACCCAACCAGGCACCGAGATCGGTTGATCCCCACATCTAACATGAGATCATTTTTTTGATGACACGTTACTCGGTTGAGCATTCCCCAGGACCCTACCGAACCAGAGTCATACCCCCATGGACACCTCAACCCACTGGGTGCTTCAATCCACCAGGAGTCTTAATCCACTGGGAAACTCACCCCACCGAGCACCATACCCCTCGGTAGCCATAAGCATTTCTTCTATGAGTCATCTGATCCAGTGGTCCATTTGGCACCACAAACATGTGCGTCGACCACAACACAACATGAGAGACGTGGCAGTATATGTTACCTCAAGACATAAGGGATCCATCACCCAGGTATTGACACTTGTCCACTTTATATTAGAAAAATTGTATGACAGGAGGTTCACTATCTCACAACACGTGGACTAATAACAACTCAACATGTGGAATGGCGTGGCACTACATGTCATCACAGATCATCAGGTATCCACCACTTGGATGTTGACATTTGTCCACTTCTTATTGACAGAATGGTATGACATGTGGTTCATCTTCGTCATGCTGAAATTAGCGGCATGTGTCCCAATTTTCTCTTGACAAGGGAGAGGGGTCAAAACCCTTCTCAGAATATTTCCCAATCGAGCACCGGGACACTGGGGATGGAGCGCTTAGAGATATGAAGCCTGGAACTCTGATGGTTTGGTGTTCTGGGTACTCTGGGGCATAGACTCTCCCTCCTAAGCTTACTAAGAAGAAGATCAACAATCAAGAACCGTCGGACCTCTGATTCGACGGTCAGGGTTGGAGGGTGCCAAATCAAAGGTTTTTGTGCCCAATCGAACCCACACTCACACTGCACAGTCAAATGCCGACAAGTGTCGACAATTGTGGCATTCAGGTTGCCTTGCTCACACTCTACGTCATTATGATGTCAACATTCCCCTCTCTCCCGATAATATCGTAAAGAAAAGGATAGAACCTTGTGTTGGAACCTCATTCCACCAACACCAGGGTTTCATGAGACCATGCCAACTGAAGGGTCCAGACCTTCATTTCTACAATGACCCAGTTAACCGAGGCTCTACCCCCTATTTGTGTTCTCCATTGATGAATGGATGGTGGAGATTCACCCTCCCTTTCAGTCCAATGGCCATCATTTAACCCTTGTATTTAACAGGAACTTGGGCAGGTTGAGATTAAGCCACTCGAGATCTAGTGGTTTTGATGATGGTTGGTTACTTCATAGGTTGATGCTTGACTCTTTAGAGGACAATCAAGATTGACTCACTGCCATAAATAATTGGATATCATTTCATTTTGATTTTTAATAGGGGTTTCATCTAGTTAAGGACTTATCCTTGGACTTATCCACCCCATAGTCCTTTTAGACTCTTAATCGAAGATTTTACATCTTGCAATTTTCCGATTTCATGAGTAGGGAACATACGGGGATTGCAGCCTCCTCTGTCCTTCCATGCGCAATCATTACTCGAAGAATTTTAACACTTTCGGGGAACATTTCAACACTTAATACAACTTCATATTTTCACAATCATTCATTGTGCTTAGACTAATTACAAAATCAAAATCTATAGTCCACAGGTCAACCATAAACATGCTTGACACATTTTGGTTAAAACACAAAGTATAATTCCTTTGTATTTAATTCCAAATTTGTGAGATATTAACCAATAAGAAGCAATACCAAGCATATG
>JZKD02S0389831.1:35191-63126 GCA_000966675.3 Picea glauca | reverse complement strand
ATTTAGACACTTAGGAGTTAGTTAAGATCTACTTGGTCTAATATGTCGTTAGGTAAAAGTGTGTTTCTTTAGTATGCATTAGTATGCATTTGTAGTTAGGGAATCTGACGGTCACGATATGTTCCCGACATAGAGTGATCCGACGGTTCATACTCTCCTTGATCTTAACGGCCATTGATCCGTGGTTTAACACCCGATTGGTCCATGATCTCTATTTAAAGAGCATGGAGGGTCATTTGCCGATGATCGATTGTGAGAATCTCTCTTGTAAAATATCTCTGTAATCTTTTTCTTTGCATTAATAAACTGCTCCAAGTGGCCGTGTTGGCTGGGGCCGTGAATGTTTCCCCGTAGGGGTTTTACCACGTGAAAACGTCGGTGTGTTGATCTTTGATCTGGTTATGTGAGTGGTTACTGAAGGTGTTCGTCCTCTGTTGGAATACCTGTGTTGTCGAACAATTGGTGGGTGAAGCAACACGATGAAACTACTCTATAAAGAAGACTTGTATCTACCAGCAAAGAATGTAAATACACAACTTGCACGCCATTGAAACTAAACTCTTGTCTCCTGAAATATCATTTTGCTTTTTCTGAAACACCTCTAGAGGTCATACAACACTCATCAAGAAGGAAAACTCAAACCATAGAGATAGGATCATGTTAATAACTTGAATATCTATGCCCTTAATACCATAGAATCATAATATGGAGGTATCAATTGAAACCTTTGTGAATACAATTCAATCTATGAACAATCAAGGAGTATTTAAAGTTTCTTGATATGTGACCAGGTCATCACAAAGATTTTATAAATTCTTGATATTAATCCTTCTTATTCAAGATAAGCAAAAGAGTCATCTCCTTAAGCAGATGAGAGTTACAATATGATCATGCCATTCATTCCAGGTCTTGACTTTGCTCATAAACAAATCTTTATTAACTAGAGTCAACACTTTAACTTATTTTAATACAATTCCAAGTTAACACACACACAATGGATAATTTTAGTGTCTTGATTCAGTTCAATCATTTGATCATATGAGCTTTAGATTTATTAACAAGTGTGTGAGATATTCAGATCAGACGTTTGTGGTTGTGTAATCTACCAATAAATCCTGAAACGTGTTTGGCTTTCAAGCTTATACAAGAAGGAGGTATGCTTCAGGAAGATGCAAATATTAACACTGATTCACACATCTATATTTTTGTATGAAAACCTTCCATTGTATTAAGGGTAGTTTGCTTTATAACACATAGAAATCCACAGTGAGTAGTGAGCACGCAGGAACTTAAATGAAATATGCAATTTAGAAACCACTCCACACAAATCTATAGATGAACACAATTACAACAGATAAAGAACAAATATTATACAAGTAACTCAACTTACCAGGGGAGGTGGGCCCTCGCCTTCCCAAGTAGTGAGTGGGAACAAATTCAGTAAATCACAGATATATAAACAAGATAGAACAATCAGGATTGATATTAAGTGGAAATATGTAACCAAATTACAACATATTCATCACAGTATTGAGAACAAGACAGATGTACGGAAATAAGTAACACAAGTTCTATTATATTAAGCAAAAAGTCTACTAACTTGTTAACAGAGAAAGACCATCTATATATCAAGTTCTGAACATTCATGAGATTACATCGTCCCCCCTTGTTCTCGTGGAAGTAGGGGGTAAAAAATGGCTATCAAACTGAGGGATCTCACTGACCATGATTTCCTTTATCCAATATCACAAAATTAGGAAATCGACTCAACAAACTAGATATTGTTACTGCTTCTAAGTTTCGACCCTGATCTAATGTTGCGCTAGAAGATATGCCAATGTGTTTTCTTGAAGTCTCGTGTAAGGAATATGGACGTTGGGTGAAAATTAAATGGTCAACATCCATCTCAATGGTCATACAAACAATACCCATATAGCCAAATCCATTATGGGCACACGCAGATAGGAGAAGCCACAACCTCGGGTATTGAAATACCTACGTTGGTATTGAAATGCCAGGAATAGAGAAAGAACAACTGTTACATTGAAAAGGTGAGTATACTTTCATCATTGCTAAAATATATCTAAAGGATCCTAATTAATTCATTAAGAACTCAGAAAATACCAAAATAAACAACTTTTACCTCTTGCTAAAATCAAGATCTTAGGTGGGAAAAAAGGATAAAAGTAAGAGACAATGAGTTGGATTTCGATGCTTAGGTGGAGAATAAATGGTCGAAATAAGTGTATGGTGAGTGACAAAATGGTATCTCAACATTACCCCCACACCTAATCATTTGCATGTCCTCATGCAAAGATATCACAAAACTATCCAAAATTGAAATATATTCTCTTCAACCACTGAGAGATCTTTGTCGCGTTGATCAATATGATGAGGCCCGAGTTCTTATTTTCCAACCTGTCACTCCTCCTTGGTTGTTCCGGATGAAGTATTTTATGCATATTCTTGTTGATTTTCTTAGTCTATGATTGAAGTTTCTCAATTTCTTCCTGAAATTTATTGCTCTTCCCTTTTAATTGTTGATTTTCTCTTTCAATACACCTGCTTAAAACAAACAAATCCATGAATTCTTGTTCCAGATTTTTAATTTTCCTACTTCTCTTCCTGAGTTTATTCTCCAAAGGGTTTTCAATAAATTACTCATCCATAAAGACATTTGAACCCTCGTAATTTTCAGATCATTTCTTAGAAGGTCCAGGAACGACTATGCTGGGAGTTTTTGGAGTCCCATGCTTTTGTTTCTTTTCTGCAGGATGATGTACATCCTTTAAAATTCCATCATTATCCCTCCCTTCACCTGAGGGGATGGAAAATTGTGCTTGTGTCTCTACTAGTGTGTCTGGTTTGAGAGGATCATTCATTTGTTTGTCTGTATGGCCTGCGAATGTTGTGTATGGTTGATATTGTTCCATAGGTTTGGGTCATTTAACAACTCTAAAAAGTTGTGTGATGGGAAGGGTGTCCTCATCATCAACAGGAATCAGATCCGCGTTTGTTGCAGCCTGTGGGTATATGGGGGCTAGTCCATCCTTCTTTTTTTCATGCAATCCCCTTTTTGGCACAACAATCTTCACGACTGCTTGCTTCTCCATATTACAAGTGATCCTACGAATTGGAGGGATTTCGAACAGTTCCTTGAAAATCGTAGCCTTCTTTTCCAACTTGCAATTCCTGTATATTTCCTTTTTTTATTGTTTACCCAAATTTCTTGGTTCCTCTTCCACTTCCATAGGTATCTAGTCTATGAATGCATTCTCACCCAAAAACTGATCACACGTTTTATTTCTTTTACGGACCTCGAATTATACTAATATTTTAATTAATACATGATGTTAAAGGCTACTTTGAGGGTTTCGACTATTCCTTCTTACCATCTTAGACATCTTTTCTAGACTCTTGCATAGATAATAAGGGAAATTTATCAGTTCTTTGGCTTCAAAATGTAGTAAAATTTGAACATGATACTGGTATGTGAAGGCATACCTTCCCTCACAGGTTAAGTACCTTTGCAATGTTTCCAATGGTGCTTTCCAGTCATCCACAATGTATTCCCTTGGAACCCCCTTTGCCCAAGTCACATTTTGATACTCCGCATTCAGAAACCGGTTGCAAATGTCCATGCCAAGTATCAATTTCTTGAACCAATATTCTCTAGTCTTGGGGAGAACTATGACATTGGCTAGGGTTTCATATGTAACTTATATTTCCAAATCCACGACCCTAGCCAATCGCCCATTAAAAATCTGTGCAAACTGAAGGGAAACCCTGTCATTAAAAACCCGAAATTTGGTGAAGAAGAGATGCCAACCTGCTTCCTTAAACACTTTCTTGCACTTATGATACTCAGGTATAGCTTCAATTGCTTTTCGAGATATGGTTTCATGGCGATCTAAGACCATCCTGGAATGTGGGTCTAAATGAAGGTTTTACCGAAGCCAAATTAAATAACACTCAAAGGAACAAGGAGGGTGTGATCTATGAATGTGAATAATCTCTCAATAGAGTGGGGATTTCAACATACAGGGTTTTGGTAATCAACATTAGTTGGCTACAGAGTGAATGGTGATCGGGATAATGGCTTTAGGCACATTTGGAATCATTGTGGTGCACCATTAAACTTCACAATGGAGTTATATGAGTTCCCTTCATGGTAATGATGGTGAGTCGACTCAGTACGGGAATAATAATTTAAATTCATGCAAACATAATGGGAATCATTGAAACGTTTATGGTTTCCCTCATGAGAAAATCAACACTAATGTCGTGGAGGAAGTGGAGCTTTGCATGAATTTGAGATTTTTGAATGAATCAATCAATCGTGGAATAGAGATAATGTGTATGAGTGGTGGATGTGGGAGAATAGAGATACTATTCGTACGACAAGAAATATAGGAGTGGCCAACATTATGTTGCGCATATGAATTATAGCTTTGATGATCACATAATACATGGGTGAATGAAATTTAAAAGCTAATTAATAAGGATGAGTTAGATCGGCATGAGAGGTTGTTAAAATGATATCCTTTGTTCCTAATAAACTAACCATAATCTAAAACCAATCTTACCTTAAAAATTCATTACCCATTTTAAATATAGATGCAGAATTCATGTGGATACTGGAAGTGATGATGATGATATTGATGTTGTTGCTGTGTCAATGTTATTGATGCCCAAAATTGAAGGAGTAGATCATGCTCTGTTCTATTCGAATTTTTCTTTTAAAATGTGGTCACAATATTCCAGAGCCTGTAGTACAATTCTTGTGTTGGTGCAGGAATATTGTAGAGTATTGTTTTTATCCACTGATGCCCTGAACATGCTATTGCTTTGCTCTATAACTTATAAATGTAATGTTGTAAAATTATATGTACAAATTTAACTCAAACTGGTTCAGAGAATATTTGAAAACTTAAGGAACTCTGAACTTATTGGAAATGTTGGAATTTGAAATTGAAAACAAAGAAAAGAATAGAATTGTTGATGTCGAACTATCATTCTGGTGGTGATGGAAATAACTACAACAGAAGTGAAGAAACGAGGGATGGATAACTGGATATAGACCATGTCCCAAGTTCTGTATCGAGGAATAAGTCTCACCTTTTAGCAGAAAATGTACTAAGAAGGAAAACAACCCCCTTTTTTTAAGAAAATTTGAATTGTCGCAGCTGCCTTGTAGCCAACTTCCTTTTTATTCACCCCGACTGTTGCAAACTATCATCTAGATCATAACTAAGTTTTATTCACCACAACCCAAACCTATAGAACAAATCCATCCATGTGAAAGATGTATTGTCGTTGAACGTGGATGGAATTCATTAGATTACCAACCATTAATGAAAGTTGTTAACCAATGCGAGATTGTTCACCTTTGATGACGATGAGAGTCAAGGTTCCACTGGTACAACTTGTTGGGAATGAATTAATGAGATGATGTGCAATGTCTTGCAAGATATAACAAATAGGAGGCATTAATGAATCCCCACTATTGTCAATGAGGGAACTTGCCAGTAATGTATGCAAGCCCCTAGGTACCATCCAAATCTCTGACTTTGATCACCTGAATGATGTGTTGAAGTCAATGGAGGAAAAGTTGTCAGAAGGAAAGCCTTAATGCATCCGTCATCATTTGACACAAGAGAAAACAAAATGATTTGAAGAGCATGTAGTAAGGTCTGACAATTGAGAGAATTTGTTTTTATTCTGGGCTAATCCGCTAGCAAGCTGGTTTTCAAACATGCCCTTGTCTAACCACGTCAGTAAACTGATTTTCATAGCTAGACTATTTATTTATTTTATTTTATTTTAATTTATTTATTATTATTTTTATTTTTTTAATTTTCTTATGTACATGTACAGTCATAAAGCTGAAAGGAACATATTGAAACAGAGGTGGGAGAGGGAGAAGGAGACCCCCTACTCACTACCTCCATTTCATACTGCTGCAAAATATCTTGTATGAAGTTATCCTTGGACATTGTCTTTTGATACAACCTCATCCGATGGCCATTGACCACAAAAGAATGTTGTTGGTCGTCAATTGTTGTTATCCTGACTGATCCATTGTTGAAGACGGTCTCAATTTTGTAAGGCCCAAACCATCTTGTAGTAATTTTTCCTATGAAGTTATTAAACCGAGAATTAAAAAGGAGGGCCCATTAATCAGGCTTGAAAACTTTCTTCTTGATGAATTTATCATGACATTGAGCTCTTTGTTCCTGTACCAGAATAGTGTGATGAACTGCATCTTGCCTAATTTCATCCAACTCATTGAGTTGGACTATTCTCTATTTCTGTGCATATGATAAATCTATGCCCAGTTGTGCAATTGTCCTAAAGGTTTTCACTTGAAGCTCAATGGTAAGAATAACATGCTTTCCATACACTAACTCATATGGAGTAAAGCCTGTGGTATTTCTCCATGTGGTTCTATAAGCCCACATTGCTTCCAAAATCATGTGTGCCCAATCTTTTTGATGCAGCTGAACTGTCTTAGTTAGTGTTAGAACTGAGAATCACCCTCAGATTACAAGAGGATAAGCCCAGTACCCATCAAAATGTAAATGTGTTGAAATGGTTTGAGTAGGTGGATTAGTAATACTACAGGGAGAGGAAAAGATAACAAAAGTAACTACAAATCAGTTGGGACCGTTGGGATATGGAATCATAAGTATTGTGAATAATGAAGGAGTTTAAACTGCCTATCAGACAAAAGGATTTATGTGGTGATGAGGAGAAAGAAGAAAGAATGTGTCTGAGTGATAAACGATGAAACATGGGAAAGTTGACAACAGATCCTCTACCACCTCAAGAATCCATAGATCAAAGATATTACATCCAGACAAGAAAAACAAAACAACATGTAAACTAAGAAGATAGTTTGATAAAAAAAACTCAAAGGAATCTTCAATAACACAATATTTACAATCCAATCCCTCAGGCTTACAAAATGAAAAATACAGATCCCTTCTCCTAAAACTCTCTCGGCTCTCCAGCCTCTGAAAAACCCCCCTTTACAAAATATTGAACTCATATATTTATAATCGGGTCAGTATATAAGTTCCGGGAGTGTGATCTGGCCATCTCATTCAAAGATTTATTCTACACATCCTTATGTCAGACTGTGTGTGTTTCCTTCTATCAGATGCAAGCTCAAACCAGTATGGTTCTGCAAGAAGAAATTTTCCATCGTGGTACCTCGGGCTGACATATCTGTCTCCTTGACCATGTATTTCATGCTTCGTATTGATGGAATGAGTTAAGGTTTCAACTACTAGTCCTTTTTTCATTAACTGGATCTTTATCTAGATTTGAGCGCGGTTGGACAACTAGGGGGTGGCCACGTGTTGTTGTCAGATTTGATGTTATATAAGCACGTGATTGCAGGGATGTCAAAGGCGGTTTGGATCCACACCGCTTTTGAGCCCTCAATTCACCATCTTCCACCATGTAACTCTTTCGTTATACCAGGGTTTCAATTGTGGGACCACTCAAATATTTTATCGTTCGATCATGTTTCATCCCCGCAATGAAATGTGGTCGTCGATCTGTGATCTAGGAATCCCTTCTTTTGTTGCCACGCATCGCTCATGGATTGGGTGCTAAATAAGCAGGTGGCTTCGAGGCCACAAATTCAATCCTTGTTCATTGGTTGAACCCTCCTCGGGATTGGGATATGATTTGTCTATTAGGGGGCGACCATGTGTTACTGTTTGATACGACCCCATAAGAGCACGTGATTTTGGGGCTGTCGAAAGCGGTTTGGTCCCACACCGCTTTCGAGCCCTAAATGCACTTCTTTCTACCACGAAGCCTCCCCACAATACCATGGTTTTGATTTCATCCCACCCTTCGTATTTTAATGCTTGTGCAGTTTGTGGCGTCAAAATGACTAGTGGTCGTCGATCCGATCACGATCTATGATCTGGGCGCACCGACTATTTTAGCGCCCCGCCAAAGTTTTATCTGCCTGCCAATTGTGGAAACCCTCCAACTGTGTCTAGAGATGATACCAAATCCAAATGCACAGTGGTTTTTTTTTGTTGCAAACTACACTCGCATGCTTGCCTATACCTATGGATGTTAACTGTGACCTTGGGAAAATTTATGTGATAACATTTGGCTCCATAGGGGATGACATGCTCCCTGTGAGGTGCCAAGAACACGCATTTCTAGTGCCTTAGCCTTTGGGTTGTGGATTCGAACTCAAATACATCATGTTGAGTACCACATGATGATATGTACACTATTGTAATTACAAAAATAAAACAAACACATGTGCTTCAGAAGGAGCTTATTTATGTACAATCCTAGACTGACTGATTTTTTACAATGTGCTAGGTGAAAGAAAACTTCCACCATAGCCACCTAGGCTATTTGGTAATATAATTCTTCTTTTCACTGCAAATGATCCACAAAAGGTAAGGGAAGTATGAAAACAGAATGAAAACATGTTTTGGAACACTAACAATACCCCCAAATGATGATAAGATGAATAATTTTGCAGGCTCCAATGCTTTTGGAAAACTCAAATCCATATATAACCCTACAGGGTCATAAAATTTATAATAAGGCACACTAAATTGGTAATAAGTTACCTCCTTCATTGCATCATTGATTACCTATTGTTTGATTTTCTCAGCATGTACAAGTGGGTAAAGGATTGATGCAGGTTGGCTAATCCCAGGCGATATTTGTTCATTTACCAGTGTTGGACATCAGATGAGCTTCACATTCATCTATTCACTTTCTCCTTCATGGCCCTCCCAATGATTAGGTTCATAATTATTATACACATGAACCATGCTACAAGGTTCCAAAGAAGCCATGAAAAATTTCTTCTCTTCATCATCTTCACTGGGATATTCATCAAAATTTGGTTTTTTTTTGGTCAGCATTTGAAACAACTTCTTCATCATAAGCAGGGATTCCAAAAACATCTTCTTCAAGGACAGGAATATCCTCTATATTTTCTCCATAAGAGCAGCAAAAACAATCTGCCTTCAATTCTGAAAAGCTAGGAAAAAATAGAGAGAAATATTCCCTAGTTCTTTTAACTAGCTTATCATCTATCTCAGCTTCGTAGTCAAGAGAAATATCTACTACATAATACACTTGCTCTTCGTCATCAGAATATTCAAAAGAGATATGTTGATATTCATGAACATTTAAAACAATAGATACATCTGATATGATGCCATATGTTTCTGTGTTATTGTTAACATAATGAATATCATTCAACACCTCTTGATCTTCATGGAAAATACTTTCTTCTACAATAAATTATTCATCACAAATCGGGATTTCATGACTAGAAGAATATTTATGGAGCAAAGAAAACTCATAACAACATCCCTCAAAAAGACGTTCGGCTAGAAAATATTCTTTACAAAAGGAATTGAAAGCTGCATGAAATCTTGTTAAAGAGATGATACTTGCAACTGGAAGATATCTGCACCAATTGCGAGCAATCCCCTCTAATGAATACCTGAAAATATTTATCTGAACATCTTTGTGCACGATATGAAGTTGATGAATAAAATCATGAAAATCCAGCAAGTGTTCATATGGTTCCTCCCACTCTTCTCCTTGAAATTTAGGAAGGCTACTTTCCCATTCATCTCTACTAGGCATTGGATTAGGGAAACCGACTATCTTTGAAAAATCGCATAAATCATACCTCTGAGATAAAATCTTGTCCATTTAAAACCAGTGGAGTCACCAATATATTTTAGAACAATGGATTTTCCATGGTGAAATATGAGAAGTCAGAACAATGTGTCCAACATCAGTTCACCATCTAAAAATGGATATTTTCGTTGTCGTTTTCCCAAGGAAGATATATTCACTTCCTTCCCCGACAATGATGCCATGAATGTTAGCACTGAGAATCACCCTCATACTACAAGAGGATAAGCCCAGTACCCATCAAAATGTAAATGTGTTGAAATGGTTTGAGTAGGTGGATTAGTAAGACTGTAGGGAAAGGAAACAATAGCATAAGTAACTACAGATCAGTTGGGACCATTGGGCTATGGAGTCATAAGTATCGTGAATAATGAAGGCATTTAAACTGCCTATCAGACAAAAGGATTTATGTGGTGATGAGGAGAAAGAAGACATAATGTGTCTGAGTGATAAACGATGAAACTTGGACAAGATGACAACAGGTCCTCTACTGCCTCAGGAATCCATATATCAAAGAGATTACATCCAAACAAGAAAAACAAAAAAACATGTAAACTAAGAAGACAGTCTAATAAAAACAACTCAAAGGAATATTTAATAACATAATATTTACAATCCAAGCCCTCATGCTTACAAACTGAAAAATACAGATCCCTACTCCTAAAACTCTCTCGTCTCTCGAGCCTCTGAAAAACCCCCTTTTATAAAATATTGAGCTCATCTATTTATAATCAGGTCATTCTACAAATGCCAGGAGTGTGATCTAGCCATATCATTCAAATATTTCATCTGTGCATCCTTCTATCAAACTGTGCGTGTTTCCTCTTGTCAGATGCAAGCTCAGACCAATATGGGTCTGCAAGAAGAAATAGTCCATTGTGGTACCTTGCACTGACAGCTCTGTCTCCTCGGCCGTGGATTTCACACTTCCTATTGATGGACTGAGCTGAGGTTTTAGCTACTTGTCCTTTTTTCATTAACTGGATCTTTATCAGGATTGGAGCACGATTGAACGACTAGGGGGTGACCATATTTTGTGTTATATAATCACATGATTGCCGGGCCGTCAAAAGAGGTTTGGATCCACACTACTTTTGAGCCCACAATTCACCACTTTCTACCACGTAGCTCTTTTGTTACACCATGGTTTCAATTGCAGGACTACTCAAGGATTTTATTTTTCAAGCATGTTTCGTCCCCACAATGAAATGTGGTCATCGATATGGTCGTGATATGATATCTGGGAAGCCCTACTTTTGCAGCCACATGCCGCTCATGGATTGGGTGTTGAATAAGAAGGTGGCTTCGAGGCTACAAATTCAATCCTTGTTTGTTGACTGAACCCTCCTCGGGATCAGAATATGATTTGTCTATTAGGGGGTAGCCACATGATGCCATTTGATACGGCTCTGTAAGAGCACGTGATTTCGGGGCCATCGAAATCGGTTTGGTCCCACACCTCTTTCGGGCCCGAAATGCACCGCTTTCTGCCATGTATCCTCCCAACAATACCGTGATTTGGATTTCATCCCGCACTTCGGACTTTAACGCTCGTGCAGTTTGTGGCGCTGAAATTACTGGTGGCCTTTGATCCGATCGCGATCTATTATCAGGGCGCACCGACTATTTTAGCACCCTCGCCAAATTTTTATCCGCCTGCCAATTGTGGAAACCCAAAAAGATTCTTATCTCTTTTGTTGAATGGGGTGCAGGAAAGTCCATGATGACCTTAATCTTAGCCAGGTTCACTTTAATACCTGCAGAAGAAATATGATTCCCAAGAACAATGCCCCGTTGTGACAACATCTTACATTTTTTATGACTCAAGACAACGCTAGATTCCTTACATCTAATCATTACTTTTTCTAGGTTATGAAGTGCCTTGTTAAAAGAGTCACCATAAATAGAAAAATCATCCATATAGATCTCAACACACTCGTGAATCAAATCAGAAAATATCCCCAATACAACTCTTTGAAAAGTGGCGGGGGCATTGCATAACCCAAACGGTAGAACTCTATAAGTGAATGTCCCCCATGGACATGTAAAAGTGGTTTCCTCCTAATCCTTTGGTGCAATCTGAATTTGATTGTATCCACTAAAACCGTCCAAAAAGGAGAATTACTTCTTACCTTCTAAGGTATCCAATACATGATCGATGAAGGGTAGCGAAAAATAATCTTTCAGTGTTGCTTTATTAAGATCACGATAGTCAACACATATTCTCCTCTTACTTTCCTTTTTAGGCACAACTACAAGTGTAGAAACCCACTCGTTGTCATATATAAGATATATAAAGTTAACATCTAGTAACTTATATAATTCTTCTTTCACTATGTCCTTCACGAAGGGATTCATATGACGTTGTGTCTTCCTAACGGGTCTGGAATTTTCTTGAAGGTAAATATGGTGTGTACATGTGTCTGGGTGAATGCCAGACATGTATTTATAATCCGAGTCAAATGCACCGGAGTGATTTTGTAATATGATGATTAATTTTTCCTGTTGATTAGAATCAAGGTCAGGACTGATATTCAAAGTTTTTCCTGGGCTAATTTCAACAATTATTCTATAAGAATCTGCGGTATATTTGATGGCTGACACAAGAAAAGATGTAGTCCCTATTGGATCAAAATTTTCCTGAAAATATTTGTGAAAAGTATTATTATAGGTATGGGGTACTTCCGGAAACTAAGTACAATCCACAACAGAAATGAATAAATTCAGAAAATCATCTTCTGATTGAATTTTTATTCCCCGGGACTGTTCAATGGTTAGAAGGGGATGTAACATTTTTGTTTTTCTATGATTTTTAATTTCTACAATTTTAAAAGATTCAATTTCTGCATTCTCAGAAGATTCTATTTCCTTATTTTCAGGAGGTTCAATTTCTGTATTTTCACAAGATTCAAGCACCTGCCGAGGATCTTGAAGTGTTGATTTGGAGAGTGGGTATAAAGTGAGTTTCTTCATAGCTAGACCATTTGATATGGTCATCTCTCCAGACCTACATCCAATGAAAGCATCGGTTGTGGCCAACCATGGTCTCCCAAGAATGACAGGGTGGCCTATCATGTTGGTTTTAGGTTGGATAACTAGAAAATCTACAGGATAATCCCAATAATCTAAAGTTACTAGTATATCATCGAGAACTCCAATAGGCTTGACCCTAGATCTATCGACAAGTTTGAGCACCGTGGGTGTGTGCCGAAGAGTATTTAATCGTAATGTTTCCATGGTAAAAATAGTCATGATATTTATTAAATCCCCCAAATCGATCAAAATATTTCTTATGGGAAGGTCATTGATGGAAATAGTGACTATGGGGTTCCTTGGGTATCCATACTTTTTCACCAATGGTTTCCTAGACATTAGCTCAACCAGTTGACCTGCTACTTGGATAGTGAGGGGCTCTTTTCACTTCCTTCCAGGTTTCTTAATGCATAAATCCATGATGGTTTTTGTGTAGACAAGAATGTCTTTTATAGCTTGCAACAGGGGTATTTTGACACAAACATTTCATAGCTCAACCTCCAATTCAAATTCAGGAAGGACAACAAGATTTTCTATGGCCAAAATTTCTGGATAAGGTGTAAGGTGGAATATTAGATGCTTGAGGCTGCTATGTATGAGGACTAGTAGATTTTGTGTCAGAATGGAGAGAGTAACTATCTTTCTGGGTTGGTCGTCATTTATTGATTGTTCAGAAGTTTCCTCTTATTCCTCAATGAAAACCATGGAATCCCTTGGTTTCAATACTTTCCATAGTCTCAGATGTATATTTTGCAGGGGAATAGGAGTGGCCAGGTAAGTCGGAGAAGGTTGCATCTCAACATTAAAGGTGGGATGTGCTACTCTATTGTTTGGATTTGGTACTTGCTGTGCAGACATTTGTGTTGGTCTAGGAGGGTTTTGGTTTGCATCCAGCTGTGGTAATTGCGGGATTGTTTCTTGGGTAGTAGGATACAATGATGGCATGGATGGGGGGTATTACGAGTAGTTAGGATAAGGAAATGAGAATTTTTGTTGAGGCATATTCCTGTAAGGGTTACCTCTCCAATTATGTTGCCAAGGTTGAGTTTGAGTTTACTTTTGTGGCCAAGTGGGTTTCCATGGAATTTGAGTGTTCCATTGTTGTTGATAATAATTATAAGGTGCAAAAGATGATGAAAACGGATCTTGGGACATACCTTGGGCTTTTGTCTTCCATGGTTTATTAAGTGCAACTTGAAAAGAAGGTTATTCAACCTCCTTATTTCCTTTACATATGGCTTTAAGTCCGAGCAACGAGGGGAAATTATCTGTCTCATGATCCTCCGCACATATTGCACTAACTTGCACATTATCCAATGGACATTCTTTAAATGGATGCTTCTTTCGATAGTGGGGAAAAAAAACATACACAACAACCTTCTCTTCTTCTTGTCTTTTCTTAACTTGAAAAATATCTAGCTGAGAACTAAGAGTACCAAGAATTTCTATTTTAAAATTTTCCAACAAATTTCCTAATTCTATCCTTGATATTTCACCTCCTGCAGCATATTTTGTTACTTTTGACAAAACATCTCTTATTCCCTTACCAGATTTTGCTTGACTCCTAGAATATCTCCTGCACAAATCATAAATGTCAGAAAATGGAAATTGAGAGATATCACCTGCACCCATTAGATTTAACACATTAATATATTATTCTTGTATCCCTTTTAGAAATATAGTCCTTGTGGTATCATTGTTTAAAGTACTCTACTTGGTTTTCTGGAGGTTATAAAGAAACCTTTCCATGTAATATTCAAGACTCTCTTCCTCTGATTGTTGCATCTTAAAGATATCATTACAGGAGTCTCTAGTCCTATAATAGTCTTGATATTTTTTTAAGAAATTACTTTTCATGTCTTCCCAAGATCGGATAGAGTAATATTCAAGCCCCATGAACCATCTTAGAGCGGAATATTTTAAGGTTGTGGGAAACAATTTTAATTTTTGTGCATCATCAACATAATTATAGCTTCTACAAAGAATATCAAACTCAAAGAGAAAATCATCTGAATCATCTGTAACCATACCTCTAAAATTTGGAAGGACTGAAGGAGGGATATTTTTCATATTCACATTCGACATCAAGTCGAGTATGGGAAATCTAAAGGTGGTCTCTCCTTCTGGTTCCCCATTCCTTCCTTCTTCATTTTCCATATGGATAAATAGACTAAATTCATATGGTCTTGGTGAGAATGGTGGCTCATCCAATGGATTTTGATGAATGGTGAAGTTGTATCCCATGTTCAATTATGGAATTCCTCCCACCAAAACAATTTCTACTTGTGAAATGATCACGTTGTGGGGGGTCCTAATAAATTGGTATATAAGCTCTTGATTGACGATCTATTCTAGTACTGGATCAATGTTCGAAGCTGGCCCACCAACCTGTGGATATTCATCTCGTTGGTCCTGGAATTTTCCCTCTTTTCCCTGGACCTTTTCTACTATTGGTTCATATTTTGGGGTGGCCAACCTTGATGTAGAACCCTCTCTTTTTCGTGTGCTTCCTACATATCTTTCAGTCGAGTTAATAGGAGGGGTTTTGTTGCTACCAAATAATTTTTTTGGAATATCGATTTTTAAAAATATACCCTTATTATTCCTAGGCCTAACCATGAGTTAACCACATGCCAGATAGGGTTTGGAAGGAATCACAATAGTGGAAATGCAGTTTATTACCTTCCGTCTTACTGTCTCTCCGCCACCGATCTGAAAAAAAAAGAAAAAGAAAAAGAAAGAATTGAAAACCAAAACAAAAATTAGATTCTTATCGTTTACCTTTTAGCAGTTCCCTGGAAGTGGTACCAAAATGTTGGGAAAATTAATTGCTGTAAAAAATTCCCACATAAGTGTCAATCAGGTTCGTAAACTGATGAACTACAGGCAAATGACATAAGTGTATCCTACCTTGTTTTTCAAGAAGCAAGAGAGCTAGGTGACCTACCAATAATTCATTAACATAAAAAGAAACTTGACAAAGAACAAACTCAAACCACTATTACGCTCCACACAACTAATCAATTATCAAGCCAAAGGATCATTCTTCTATATCAAATGTCAAAATCCCATTCTATGTGTGGGAAGAAATCAACCTTATAGAAAAACAATAAAGAAACAAGAAACTGATAAAAAACAGAGTAGCAATTACCCAGGCAGGTGCGTATATCAGTCAACAATATGAATCCACTCAAGTCCTCATATAATTGTGTTACTAACCTACAATAGGAATAACTAGATTTGAAAGTAATTCCCAATGTCTAACCTATCCTTAACCTAAAATGTTTACTTCACTACAAGTAGGACAAACTCTATGGTGCTACTGCATTCTTATACACAAACAATAAGTCAAAGTGCAGGGGAATAACTCTAAACAAGCCTTTCCACAAAGCTTGACACTTCAATTGGTGGGTGAAGCAATGAGATAACACTATTATATAAAGAAGACTTACAGCTACCAACGAAGAATGTGTTATCACTCCAAGAAACCCTTTGTGGTTGTAGACCAAAGGTGCTTGGTAACTTCAAGTAAAAATGTTTTTGTATTTTGTGTAAATGGATCAATGGGATAACTCAATTCAAATATGGTATTCAGAAAGTCAAGATGGTAATCAAATGAACCAGTGCTCTCAAAGATTGATAATCAGTAGATAACTTTAAGTGGGTGAAGAACAAATTGATTATAAACCAGTACACCATGTAGGGTCTAATAAACAATAAAGAAACTGTTTACCAAATTATGAGCCAAACAATGAGATAACAGTCATTCAAGGCTAGACAACTCAATAACAGTACAAAAAGAAGGTGGAAAAACTGACATCAAAATAGAGAGAAATCTGTGATTTAGTATTAGCATCTATGGGCCTGTTTACAATATATCATTTATGTATTCCAAAAAACTCCCCTAGAAATTCCTTTTACATATGTTTATATATTAAAAGATACTCTTTATCCTCTAAAGGCTTGAGTCAACCTTCTACTTTCTAAAAATAGAAAACAGTTACAATCATCGACACTTGTACAAACAAAACTATATATAAAAGAAATCTTGACAACACTATCTTGAAAATCTCGAATGCTGGAAAGATGGATTCAAGGCTATTTTAAAATCTAGAAAAATTTGGATGATAAAGATCTCGAACTGCCCTTGAAATCTTGAGTTACAAAGATGCTGCCAACTATCTTTAAAAAGGGATATCTCGAAACAGAGATACTCTGCCATATAATCAGGACGATTTTCCTTTAATTTCTACCTCAAATCCTGGGTTGAAATCTAATGATGTGTAGCTCAGCCTCCCAAGGCTCTCTGGTTTGATAATATGATAATGAAATTCGAATGATGTGATGTGGCTCCCAAACCCTGAAATTGTGCCTCTTTTAAAGAAGGTAAATGACATTTGTATACCTTTTCTTCTCTTCATTTTCCAAAAGTGGTTGATTAGATAGATTTGATAATTCATTAATAAATCCTTAGAAGAGGTTTCAATTCATTCTCATGCAAAAATTTACGATCTAGGCAAAAACTGTAACATTCTGTCCGTGAAAGGATTTCACCAGATTATTTACCAACAAATCCGCTCCTAAGCTGGTGAAAGGCGGTGCTTTCACCAGCTAACTAGCAAAATTTTCAGCGAATTAGCTAGTGAAAAGAACAGATTTTTCAAAATCAAATTTCTCGGTCATAGAAAATTTGTTTTTCATGCCTGAATAGTCGATCGACATATAGAAATCCTAAGATTTCCAATGGTGTTTTCAAATATTCATTTGGAGCTTGGGAAGGGATTGAAAAGTTCCCTGAAAGTTTAAGCACCATTCTTTAAAAAATGCTAGTGCATTTTTTATCGCTAACAGGAAGGATACACTGTCCAATTCTTTTCTTAGTAAAGAACCACTGTGTCTCCTCGCCATCTGCAACCCAAAATCCCAAACGATTCTGCACATACAACACAACAAACTACTATCTGGGCCAAGGTCTTGTGCTGGTGAAAGCACTTGGCTCTGTCTTTCAACATTAGAAATTTAACAAACATTCGTGAACGATGCGTATTGGGGAAGTGACGAACCGATTTGATGTTGTCAGCTAGGTAGTACAACTCCCGTCTTTGCGATAATGGATTCAGATTTGCCATTTCTGACGCCATGAGTGTGAAGCATGCGTCACTGAACAAGATCCGCTTTGTAATCCTATTTCGACATGCAAACCAGAGTTTCCATCATTACCCAGCTTTACCGACGCATCCGTCTTGATTTGCATGACGTGGGTTGATCGTATCATCATTTGATTTTCAAAACATGGATAAAACGCACATGATTCCCGCTTTCACCAGCTCATAGCCCGTGAAAAATGTTCCTTAGCTGTTGAAAGTCATCACTTTCACCAGTGCACAACCTGTGAGAATGCTTCTTTGGATGTTTGAAAATTTCCGCTTTCACCAGTTAACAACCTTTGAGAAATGCTCCTTAGCTGTTGAAAGTGACCACTTTCACCAGCTAACCATCATCTTTTAAACATGCGTTATCTGTTGAAAGCATTTTATGAAAATTTTAAAGAGAAGACCTTTATAGGTCATCTTATTTCTAAGACAAAAATCAAAACCTAAGTCTTGCAGCTAGAAAAACTCAAAACTAAATTTGAGAAAACTACCAATAGCCATGCTATCCACCACAAAATGCGACCATAGGGATGGTTTCATTTTGGGAGCTAACATTTGGCTCCAACTGGGATGGGCATCTCCCTGTGAGGTGACCAAGAACCTAGTAGTTTCAGTAGCCTTTAGCATTGGGCATGGAGTCATCTGGTCTGTGCAACTGTTCTTCCGCAAACCTGTAGTCTGACTGTAGCTTGCCTATAACCTGCCTATGATCTGTGCTGCTTATTTATGAAATCAACAACTGAAAAAGATCTCATTTGATCATATGGCGAGCTTATTCCTCTACCTACCCCTACACTAACCAGCTCTGCCATTTGTTAAGTGAATGCTGATTTCCATAGTAACCATCCAAGCAATTTGAACACTGAAGAAATCTTGTCGTTATTACTGATTAGCAAATATTGTTGAACATGCAGCCACAGTGACAAGGAGCTTTTTAGGAAATCATATTTACCCAGAAACACTGGCAAGCTAGGGAAATCTGAAATTTTCAGGTTCTTTGAAAAGTATAGATCCATGAAAACTGCTATTGGATCCTTGAAAAGAAAATAAGAAACATGCTACTCCTCGGGAAACAGATGCATGTCCATGGTAACCTCTTGCTCAGCCCTGATTGTTTCTCTATAAGATGACTGATCATCTTCTTTTCATTTTGAGATCAGTGATTGATTATCAATGATAGTAACTTCCTCTTCAGACAAATGTACAAAAGATGATGATAGAACAGGTTTTACATCATATGAATTTTGATCAACTGAAAACATGTAGTTGCCTATATAATTATCAGTTACCATAGGCTCTTCTTGATTTGCAAACTAGTCATGAAATTCAAACTCATACCTGTCTCTGGAATACTCTGCACATACAGAAAAATCTGAATTTGAATCTGAAATATACTCACCCTCAGGCTGTTGGTCCAAATCTGCTTCAAACTTACTGTTTTCTTCAGAACAGTCCTCAGCGGATGATGATAGAGAAATATTTAAATGACAAGGATTATGATCAGCTAGGAACATGTAGTTTTCAATGCAATCATTGGTTATCATAGATTTATTCTGATTCACAAATTGATCATAAACTTCAGATTCATACCTGTCTCTGGAGTACTCTGAAACTGTTGAAAAATTCAGATCCGAATATAAAAACAGCTCACATACTCGCTGCTGTTCTAAAACTGTTCCAACCTCATTATTCTCCTGCTCAAAATCTGAGGTATAATGAAATTTTGCTTGCTCATGTGCTTGTAGATTTTCAAAGAAATGTCGACCTCGGATCCTTCGAGAAGCACAAATGTTCTCCTCTACTTCTTGAGCATTTTCAAATAACCGGGTTAAGGATGGAGAGTTCCGTTCTAGCATAAGAAGGACAAGATCTGAATGAAGACCCATAATATAATATATCATGGCAAATGTTTCTGTAGGTCGGACCTCCGAAGGCATGTCATGATAAACACGGTAAAACCTTCTATTGAAAACAGGCAAGGCTTCATCCTGCTTTCGTTTCAAAGCATAGAAATCAACAAGGTAAGAATCTAGAGATTTGTATTCGCCCCAATACTTCAGGAAAGAATTAGAGAACTCAATCCAAGAGCCAATTGAATCAGCTCTCAGACCCTTAAACCATGTAGCAACATCTTTGATCAAAGATTTTGAAAACATTCTCATGATCACATCTTCATGTGCAATTGAAAAACGATCAACAAAATCCAAAAAGGATTCTATGTGTCTCTCGACTGAAGCTTGATTCTCTCCAGAAAACAAAGGGAGATATTCATAACAGTTATCAGAATAAGGATGAAGAAGATGGGGTAGTTGTAAAGGTTTGAACATATTCATCCAGATCTTATCTTGAAAAGCCGTGGGCTGATCATGAGAGATGGTAAGTCGTTGATCAGGTTCAGAAATTATGGCCAGAGAGGCTGAGATGTGGACAGGGTCTGAAACAATTTCTATCTTTTCAAGGTTACATGGCTGATCAGATTCTGAAGGAAAAGAAATACAGTGATAATCTTTGTGAATGGGCTTAGGTAAAGTTACCGAATCTACATCTACAATGCATGGCTGCAGGATTTCCTCTTCTAAAGATGGATATATACAAGAAGGATGATGATTTTCTAAATATACAAAGCATAAAATAATTCTCTTTACACGCGCAGGGAAAAGCATGAAAGATCTGATGAAGAAAAACAACAGTTCATGAAGCAAAATAATGAACTGATACCTGGATCTTGACTTCAGCCTCTTCATCTTTTATCAACAGGATCCTCCCCAGTGGAGTCTTTGAACATGAAGTCGCCAGATAGAAAATTACAACCAAGTGAATGTCCAGGATTTGTCTATCATCAAAGCTGGATCTATGTCGTGTCCCAGGGAAGTTGAGCTTCAATCTCCTCTCCCCGGCAACGATGCCAATTTGTTATCACTCCAAGAAACCCTTTGTGGTTGTAGACCAAAGGTGCTTGGTAACTTCAAGTAAAAATGTTTTTGTATTTTGTGTAAATGGGTCAATGGGATAACTCAATTCAAATATGGTATTCAGACAGTCAAGATGGTAATCAAATGAACCAGTGCTCTCAAAGATTGATAATCAATAGATAACTTTAAGTGGGTGAAGAACAAATTGATTATAAACTAGTACACCATGTAGGGTCTAATAAACAATAAAGAAACTGTTTACCAAATTATGAGACAAACAATGAGATAACAGTCATTCAAGGCTAGACAATTCAATAACAGTATAGAAAGAAGGTGGAAAAACTGACATCAAAATAGAGAGAAATCTGTGATTTAGTATTAGCATCTATGGGCCTGTTTACAATATATCATTTCTGTATTCCAAAAAACTCCCCTAGAAACTCCTTTTACATATGTTTATGTAGGAAAAGATACTCTTTATCCTCTAAAGGCTCGAGTCAACCTTCTTCTTTCTAAAAATAGAAAACAGTTACAATCATCGACACTTGTACAAACAAAACTATATATAAAAGAAATCTTGACAACACTATCTTGAAAATCTCGAATGTTGGAAAGATGGATTCAAGGCTATTTTAAAATATGGAAAAATATGGATGATAAAGATCTCGAACTTCCCTTGAAATCTTGAGTTACAAAGATGCTGCCAACTATCTTTAAAAAGGGATATCTCAAAACAGAGATACTCTGCCATATAATCAGGACGATTTTCCTTTAATTGCTACCTCAAATCCTGGGTTGAAATTTGATGATGTGTAGCTCAGCCTCCCAAGGCTCTCTGGTTTGATAATCTGATAATGAAATTCAAATTATGTGATGTGGCTCCCAAACCATGAAATTCTGCCTCTTTTAAAGATGGTAAATGACATTTGTATACCTTTTCTTCTCTTCATTTTCCAAAAGTGGCTGATTAGATAGATTTGATAATTCATTAATAAATCCTTAGAAGAGGTTTCAATTCATTCTCATGAAAAAATTTACGATCTGGGAGAAAACTGTAACATTCTAGCCGTGACAGGATTTCACTAGCTTATTTACCGACAAATCCACTCCTAAGCTGGTGAAAGGCGACGCTTTCACCAGCTAACTAGCAAAATTTTCGGCGAATTAGCTGGTGAAAAGAACAGAGTTTTCAAAATCAAATTTCTCGGTCATAGAAAATCCGTTTTTCATGCCTGAATAGTCGATCGACATCTGGAAATCCTAATATTTCCAATGGTGTTTTCAAATATTCATTTGGAGCTCAGGAAGGGATTTAAAAGTTCCCTACAAGTTTAAGCACCATTCTTTCAAAAATGCCAGTGCATTTTTTATCGCTAACAGGAAGGATAGATTGTCCAATTCTTTTCTTAGTAAAGACCCACTACGTCTCCTCACCATCTGCAACCCAAAATCCCAAATTATTCTACACATACAACACAACAAACTGCTATCCGGGCCGAGGTCTTGTGCTGGTGAAAGCACTCGGCTCTGTCTTTCAACATTAGAAATTTAACAAACATTCGTGAACGATGCATATTGGGGAAGTGACGAACCGATTTGATGTTGTCAGCCAGGTAGTACAACTCCCGTCCTTGCAATAATGGATTTAGATTTTCCATTTCTGATTCCATGAGTGTGAAGCATGCGTCACTGAACAAGATCCTCTTTGTAATCCTATTTCGACGTGCAAACCAGAGTTTCCATCATTACCCAGCTTTACCGACGCATCCTTCTTGATTTGCATGACGTGGGTTGATCATATCATCATTTGATTTTCAAAACGTGGATAAAATGCACATGATTCCCGCTTTCACCAGCTCATAGCCCGTGAAAAACGTTCCTTAGCTATTGAAAGTCATCACTTTCACCAGCGCACAACCCGTGAGAACGCTTCTTTGGATGTTTGAAAATTTTCGCTTTCACCAGTTAACAACCTTTGATAAATGCTCCTTAGCTGTTGAAAGTGACCACTTTCACCAGCTAACCATCATCTTTTAAACACGCGTTAGCTGTTGAAAGAATTTTATGAAAATTTTAAAGAGAATACCTTTATAGGTCATCTTATTTCTAAGACAAAAATCAAAACCTAAGTCTTGCAGCTAAAAAAACTCAAAACTAAATTTGAGAAAACTACCAATAGCCATGATATCCACCAAAAAATGCGACCATAGGGACGGGTTCATTTTGGGAGCTAACAGAATGTAAATACACAACTTGCATGCCATTGAAACTAAACTCTTGTCTCCTAAAATATCATTTTACTTTTTCTAAAACACCTCTAGAGGTCACACAACACTCAACAAGAAGAAAAAATTAAACCACGGAGATAGGCTCCTATGAACAAATTAAAGATCTATTCCCTTAATACCACATAATCAAAATATGGAGGTATCAATTGAATCCTTTGTGAATACAATTCAATCTCTGAACAATCAAGGAGTATTTAAAGTTTCCTGATATGTGACCAAGTCATTCAAAAGCTTTTATCAATTCTCGATATTAATCCTTCTTATTCAATATAAGAAAACGAGTCATCTCCTTAAGCAGATGAGAGTTACAATATGATCATGCCATTCATTTCAGGTCTTGAATTTTCTCATAATCAAATCTTTATTAACCAAAGTCAACGCTTTAACTTATTTTAATATAATTCCAAGTTAACACACACACAGTGGATAATTTTAGTGTCTTGATTCATTTCATTTGTTTGATCATATGAGCTTTAGCTTTATTAACAAGTGTGTGATATATTCAGATCATACGTTTGTGGTTGTGTAATCTACCAATAAATCCGGAAACATGTTTAGATTTCAATATTAAAGAAGAAGGAGGTATGCTTCAACAAGATGAAAATATTAACACTCATTCACACATCTATATTTCTGTATGAAAACCTTCCATTGTATTAAGGGAAGTTTGATTTATAACACATAAAAATCCATAGTGAGAAGTGAGCACATGAGAATTTAAATGAAATCTGAAATTTAGAAACCACTCCACGCAAATCTATGCATGAACACAATTACAATAGATAAAGAAAAAATATTATACAAGTAACTCAACTTACCAGGGGAGGTGGGCCCTCGCCTTCCCAAGTAGTGAGTGGAAACAGATTCAGTAACTCATAGATATACAAACAAGATAGAACAAATACAGATTGATATTAAGTGGAAATTTGTAACCAACTTACAACATATTTATCATAGTATTGATAACAAGACAGATGTATGAAAATAAGTAACACATGTTTCTATTATATTCAACAAAAAGTCTACTAACTTGTTTACAAAGCAAGACCATCCATATATCAATTTCTGAGAATTCATATGATTACATCGTCCTCCCCTATTATCGTGGAACTAGGGGGTAAAAAATGGCTATCAAACTGAAGGATGTCACTGACCAAGATTTCCTTTATCCAATGTTACAAACTTAAGATATCGACTCAATAAATTATATATCGTTACTGCTTCAAATTCCTGACCCCGATCTGATGTTGTGCTGGAAGATATTCCCATGGCTTGAAGTCTCATGTAGGGAAGATGGATGATGGGCGCAAATGAAACGGTTAACATCCATCTTGATGGTCATATAAACAATACCCATATCGCCAAATCTGTTCTAGGCACGCACAGATAGGAGAAGCCACAACCTCGGGTACCGAAATACCTGCGCTGGTATTGAAATGCCAGGAATAGTGTGGGAACAACAGTTACAGTAAAAATGTGAGTATATTTTCATCATTGGTAAAATATAGCTATAGGATCCTAATTAATTCATTAAGAACTCAGAAAATACCAAAATAAACAACTTTTACCTCATGCTAAAATCAAGATCTTAGGTGGGAAAAAAAGGATAAAAGTAAGAGACAACAAGTTGGATTTCGATGCCTAGGCGGGGAATAAATGGACGAAACAATTGTATGGTGATTGAAAAAATGGGAGCTCAACACCCGCCATACCAAGTAGATTGGTAGGCGGGTTGGTAAATACTATTGGTTGTTAGCGCAAAGGTTACGGGTTCGACCCCTGCTCACTGCCAATTTAAAAAAGAATATGTTTATTTGCTAGTTTAAATAGAGTTTGTTCCATTTAGATTACAATGAAAGGTCGTTGGCCTAACGATAAAGCATTATAACTAGTTCTAGCGAGGTCATGGATTTGATCCACCCGCCCGATCTTTCTAGGGTTGATAAGCCCCTTTTGGAAAATTGGGGTTACCACATGGCAACCTCTGAATAGTCCATGTGGCAGCCACATAACTATTATGCTTAAATCCTTCATGAACGAAATGGAAACCTCACGAGGGTATGAATCCTCCTAGATTTTTTTAGAGGTGGTACTCCTCTTTGACTTATGATATACTTTAATAACTTTAAATCACAAATAAAATAGGACTTTAAGATAGTGCAATATTTATGCTCAAAGAAAGATAAAAAATTTGAAAGATAAAATATTTGTTTTAAGAGAATTCTTGAGAAAGGACTAGGAACTTCACACATCACACATTGCACACAATTTCCTCACATCCATTATAGTGAAAATAAAGATTTTTGATCACACATAAAAATAAAATAAGATGGTTTAGACACATAAGATAACTTTTATAGAGCAAATACTTGCATAACTCAAAAGAAGATTACGATGAATCAATTTCAAATACTTTATACCCAATGCTCAGAGTTATAACATACAGTCAAAATTGATCCCGTCTGATTTATCCTGGGATTTCTCAAAAATAATAGTGTCTTTTACAATGCTTTGAAATTTAAAAGGTGTTTGTCCGGAGGGTCTGGAGGGTCTGGAGGACTGGGATTAGGGCTCCCACGGAAAATAAAAGTAAACATGTACAAGGAGATAAACTATAGAAGGAAGAAGGTGGGTGGATGCATATCAACATGATATAGAAAGAAGATAAAGAGAAAGTTATCATATTTTGGTTATACCTTTCTATTCAAAGAAGAAGAATAATTGGATGAAAATTGATAAACAAAGCAGAATGTGATCAACATGGACTTACTATGATGGTATCTGTATTTTCTTCATTTTCTTGTTGTTGTTCTTTTATTCTCCTCACTGACGGTTTCCAAAATAGTCCCAATTGTTGTTTCTTGGCCTTCTTTAGTTAACTTATCAATTTCTCTTTTAAACCAATCTTCAATATACTTTTTCATGGGCGCAACATTTATCTCATGTCCAATTTTGATATTAAATAATTATCCTTCTAGATTTATTAGATCATGAGAAATACCATGGATTGATTCTTCAATGTCTTGATTTTTTATAGATTAATGAATAATCCAATTATCAATTTCCTCTTCACCATACTCAATTACACTATTGAATTTTTCAGCCAATAATCCTTTCACTATTTCCACGTGTTCATCAAATTGTTGCTTTGTCATAAACATTGAATTAAATATTAATTTGGGATATTGAACTTCGTCAGTACTACCTACTAAATCTATTTATGTAAGTCTTTTGAATAATTCTTCTCTCTTTTTTAAGACTTCACTGCAAGTTTGAACAATATCTGTTAGATTTTTAATCTTTTCTATCCGGCAGGATTTCAACTGTTTAATTCGAGTGGGCAAAGGGGAATCTTCTTCTCTCCTCTTTTCCTCTGTCACATTTGAAAATTTTATTCCAAATGGTATGACAACATCTATATAAAACCCTTCTTCATTTTTAAGGTCATCTTGAATATATTCATGCAACGCATGCACTCTCGAACCAAAAGAAACAATATTCTTAGAGACTTTCCAGGCCTCCATTACAAGTGACATTCTCTTTTTAATATTCCTCTCGACATAATTTCAAGAAACCATAAACAAACTTGATATTCCTTTGAATTTGGTACCTAATGTGGTTGGATTTATCATTGTTAAAGGGCTAGCAAAAATGGGAAAAGGAATCAAGGAATTTTTCAATTCTTTGATTCTTTCATTTAGCCTAGCATTCTCAGCTTCCAAACCATCAGTAGAATCATCAAGTGCATCCTCGTTTTCTTTGTGAATTTTGGAAATTTGATATGCTCACATATACTTAAGGTCAACCTCTGAGTGGGATTTTCTTTTCTGATTTATCTGATCATTTATTTCCAATATTATCTTTTTAGAATGTTTATAAAAAAAAACACTCTGAATAGTAAAGGGTTCTTCTTCACTAAAACTTTCATTCCCAACAACTTCCAATACAGTTATTTGTTGAACTACATGCTCTTGTTGTTCTATTTTAGGAAATTGTATATTTTCAATATATGATTCCAATTCCAAATCTTCCAAAGAGAAACTTTGAATGTCATTTTCTAAGAGATTATTCTCCTCCTCGTGCAATGGAGTTTTTCTTTTCTTTCTTATAGGAAGTTTGTGGGAACTTTTAATTTTTCCGGAGGGAGGGTTCTTATCTCCTCCTCCACTAGATATATTGTTGACAGAATTCTTAACTGGGTAGGCCACTGGAGCATTTCTCTTGGATGTAGTATTTTTCGGAGTGACAACTGGAGATTGAGCACTCCTTTCACCGAATTTTTTTCCTTTTTGTTTATAATGATCATTGTTGCTGAGTAAGGTTTCCAGATCGACAATATCATGTGCAGGAGTGTTATGGATATTGATTTCTTCTTCTTCACTCAAAACAATTTGAATGCAAGAATTATTAAACCCCATTGATTTCATATGTTCAACAAATATTTTTCTTGGGTCAAAACCTTTGATATTCTCAACATATCTCAAACTAACATTGTTAAAATGACCTAGAAATTTATCAATTTTTTTTATATTTCTCAATACAAATTCTCCAATCTTCCAGGGAAGAGGAATAAATTGTTTTTTCCTTTTTTCATGGAAAAAGTGAAACCATAAATTGTATTGCCTTAATACCACAGTGATGATTAATTTATCAGACACATAATATGGAAGAAAGAAGGGATTTTCTTCTGAACAAAATATTCTTATAATACTATGATTTTCCATTTTTTCTATCGTTCCTTTCTTCTCTAGAAATTTGGCAGCTTCAATAGATATCCTGGAGGTGCTTTTGCCGAATAAAATCTTTTTGAAAAGTGAAATGAAGTCATTATAAACTTCTTGTTG
>JZKD02S0389831.1:6590-18374 GCA_000966675.3 Picea glauca | reverse complement strand
TTTGACCTTTTGGGGCTTCTAGATGACATATGAGGGTCCTCCAACTTCGTAAGGCCGTAACTCTCAAACCATGAGGAGTTATGTGACGTTCCACATACCACCAGAAATGGAATGACATGTACTATCCATATAGAATGGTATTATCTAAAAATATATCATAACTCATATCGTTACCCATCAAATAAACTTGGGTCCATTACCCAAACCTGGGGTCTCCAATTTCTCATGGCCATAACTCTCTAACCGTGAGGAGTTATGTTATGTTACACATACCACCGGAAATGGCATGACAAGCACTATCCATATAGGATAGTTTCCCTGAAAAATTCATTATCTTTCATCTCATTATTCCACAATTAAGCATGTGTTCTCTTACTCCACAAAACGTCTTCCCGTGAGGGCTTTCACCATAAGGGGACCACTTTGGAGTTCATCCATATTTACTTCTTATTAACCATGAAAAAACAATAATGAGTCATATTTACATCAAACAATATTGGGTCCATTATCCAAACCTTTTTGCTACGGGGCTTTCTTCAAGGGTTGACATCAATGACAACCAACCTTAATCAACACTTCTTAGAAAATTAAAGGGGTTTTGTGCCTCCATAATTCATGATACCAAAAGGTAACAAGGTCTGCTTCACATTTTACCCTCCTTTTGATAGTCAAATTTGGGAATTGGTAACAATGTGTGATAGCAAATATCAAATATGAATCCATAAAGAATTTCCTATCCTTTTTTTAATGCAATAATTAGGAAGAAATTTCGATGGAAATTAGCTTACCCCAGTCAAAAATAACTTTCTATTGGACTCTAAAATAAAATACGTATAGAACCATCCGAGATATGGAAGCAATATTCTCCTGACCTAGTATTCTGGTGAATAACCATACAATTTCTCGATAAGGGTTCTTCAAAGAGTCAACCTGAATTCTGGTTATGTCCACTGGTACAAACACAGGATTCTCCAAGTACTCTGGCAAGAGATCGAGCCCATTATTATGTTTCTTCAAAAATTCCTTGCAAACTTCATCTTTGAAGGTGAGAGTGGTCTCTAGCAGCTTTAACATTTTAAGAAAAACTTGAGGTGACAAAGAAATTGGGGAATGTCTCTGGATTTGTATAGCCCTTTGATTTGTTATGTATTTGTCAACACACCATGCAACAATTTCTTTACAATCGAAAACCTCTGGAACACAAACAACAAGAGCAATCCCAGATGTCCAAATCATGTTCTCGTTTCTTTGAGCAGTAGGAGGGGAGGAATAATACCAATATGCTCCCGACCACCGGAAATTTTGATCTTCACAGCCAAAAATATTCAAAGTGTCACCATTGAACTGTTGTCAAGTTGATGCTGCTATTAAGTTGATAAAATTGTTTCTTCCGCTGAATGCTATTTACAAATGAAATTTTTCAAGAGATAATGATAATTTAATCCCTCGCAAATGAGAATTAAGTGAAGATTTAATGAATATTTATCGATCCATTCGCCATTAATAATGACCTTTTCAAAGTCTGCAAAACAATTGTTAGCATTTAAATAATACTTATTTCACATTGGGGAAAACAACGTAATGGCGGGGACGGAGATGAGAGAAGAACCATATGAAATTTTTGTGAACTCGTAAACCCGTAGTTGGATAAGCGATCCAAAGAATCTAAGTATAGAAGGCGGCTGGTTGGACTCACAAATATCAAAAGAATGGGACATTTTGGAACTCGAAATTCGCAATGAGAATAAAAGTTAAGTGATGGTTGAAATGTAGAACATAGAAGTTGAAGTGTAATGTGAAGGCTGCAGAAAGGGAAGGAAAATATTTGAATCCACGTACTCATGAATTAAAGAAAAGTCTAAGTGTTGAGGCAGACTTATGCATAGGTGAACTGTTACGAGGAAAATCTCTTTATGGCTAGGGGTAAACCAAAACAGACATAAATGACTACAGAAATCAACTCTAATCTCATGTATGCTATATAATAAAATATGCTAGCAAGACAAGATAAAAGGCCTACCTCATCCAGACGTTTCATAAATTCCACCATTGAGCACTTGACTCAAACAAATACACCTACAACTTGTCCTCAACAACCAAGAAACGAAAGAATATGGTGATAATATATAATGTTAGAACATTCAATAGAATAATCCATCAACATTCATAACAAATACACCCATGGAATAACAATTCAAATATTTGCAAGATATTAATTGGACGAGAAAAGAGTATTTCTATTAAAATTTAATTAGTAGAAGTGAATGAATTACAAACTTCTGTGTCGGCATGGTTTGGACCCAAGAAACCAAGTCCCTTCCAGATGGGCCTCCACCACTTCAATCCTCCACCAAAGGCAAGCTCATATAAGAGAGACAATGAGGTTCTCAATCAAGTAGGGAAGAGCTTGGGGGATGAACAATGTGTTCAAACTTAAAAGGAAAAAGGGATACAGGCTCAATATGAAGTGAATAGTTTCTCCAGAGTAACTTTTCTCTCAAAGTTGAATTCTTCTCCTCTTTTTCATAGCTCGGATTTGGCCCATTTATAGCCTTCAAGTGGAACTAAAGGGTCGATTTAGAACATTTCCAGTATATGGAAGGTCAAGGATCATGGATCTCGTGATGTGACATGGAAACCCGACACCATTTTTTAATTTTGAGCAGAAAGCCCGATGTATGCAGGTTGTAGTGGTGCAACCAACGTATACGCATGTTGTACAATAGGTAGGGCACGTATATGTGGAAAAATAATTTTTTTAGCTCTGGGATTTGCAAAAAGGGACTTCAAGTCTGCATAGGAAAATGGAACAAGGCCTTATGAGAAAAATTGCATAGGGTGAGGTAAATCTTTCTATAATGAATATTTCTCCAACCATTCTCCATTAATAATGACCTTTTCAAAGTCTACAAAACAATTGTTAGCATTTAAATAATAATTATTTCACATTGGGAAAAGAAACGTAATGGTGGGGATGAAGATGAGAGAAGAACCATATGAAATTTTTGTGAACCCGCAAACCCACAGTTGGATAAGTGATCCAAAGAATAAAGTATAGAAGGAGGTCGATTGGACTCATGACTATCCGAAGAATGAGACATTTGGGAACCTGACATCCGCGATGAGAATAAAAGTTAAGTGATGGTCAAAATGTAGAACACATAAGTTGAAGTGCAATGTGAAGGATGCAGAAAGGAAAGAAAAATATTTGAATCCGCGTACTCGTGAATTAAAGAAAAGTATAAGTGTTGAGGCAGACTTATGCATAGGTGAACAAATGAGAATGAAAGTGCGCCAGTCCATGGGTCTGAAGGTCTGCGAACATGAAAATGGCTATGTACAGTAACCAAGAAAGGGAAAAAAAGTAATTTCTTTACAATCAAAAACCTTTGGAACACAACCAACATGAGCAATCCCAGATGTCCAAATCACGTTCTCGTTTCTTTGAGTAGTAGGAGGGAAGGAATAATACCCATATTCTCTCGACCACTGGAAATTATGATCTTTGCGGCCAAAAATATTCAAAGTATCACCACAAAATTGTTGGCAAGTTGATGCTGCTATTAAGTTGATAAAATTGTTTCTTCGGCTGAATGATATTTACAAATGAACTTTTTCAATAGATAATGATAATTTAATCCCCTCGCAAATGAGAATTAAGTGAAGATTTAATGAATATTTCTCAAGCCATTCTCCATTAATAATGGCCTTTTCAAAGTCTACAAAACAATTGTTGGAATTTAAATAATACTTATTGCACATTAGAAAAGAAACATAATGGCAGGGACAAAGATGAGAGAAGAACCATATGAACTTTTTGTGTACCTGCAAACCCACAGTTGGATAAGCGATCCAAAGAATATAAGTATAGAAGGTGGTGGGTTGGACTTGTGAATACCAGAAGAATGGGACATTTGGGAACCTGACATTCACAATGAGAATAAAACATAAGTGATGGTCGAAATGTAGAACACAAAAGTTGAAGAGCAATGTGAAGGCTGGAGAAAGGGAAGGAAAATATTTGAATCTACGTACTCGTGAATTAAAGAAAAGTCTAAGTGTTGAGGCATACTTATGCATAGGTGAACGAATGAGAATGAAAGTGTGACAGTCCACGGGTCTGAAGGTCCGCGAACATGAAAATGGATAAGTACAATAACCAATAAAGGGAAAAAAAAGGGATAAATAGGAAATGGGAAAAAGGAAAATATAGAAGGGGGGGAAGAAAGGGTGCAAAGAGGTGGGAAATTATATCAAGGGAGGGGAAAAAGAAAATCACTAAAGGGGTTCAACAATTGACTCCAACTACGGGATGATAACCCCCCGCGAGTTGTCAATAATGCATAATCTTCATGACCAAATTTTTTTATCCTTTGGGATATAGAGTCAAATAGTAAGGATGTACAAGATAAATGAAAACTATGTACAAGTAGAAAAGAAAATTTCAGGTGAAAAATATTTTCAAGTGTCTCCCATTAACATGCAACATTAACATTTTCCCCTTCATGTCTTTGAGCATATATGAATTGAAACCTAGGATATTTTCAATGATGTGCGGTCCAATCCAGAGTGATTCAAACTTTGTGTGCATTGATGGTTTCTCCTTAGTTTTGTTCCAGAGTAACACCAGTTCAAATTTTTGAAAATTCTTTACTATTGCACTCTGATCAAAATATTTTTTGACACTTTGTTTCCTATGAGATGTTCTATGAAAAGCTTCACTTCGTTCTTATTCCAATTTTAATAATTGATTTAATCTCTTTTGCATAGGAGTATTATCTTCTGCATCCTCTATATTAATTTCATAGGTCAAGGCATTTAGTTTGAGGTTGATTGGAATTTTTTCTTCCTTCCCATAAACCAACATATACAGAGACATCCCAATAATGTCTTTCAGAGTCATTTTGCTCGCCCATAGAGTGTCTGCCAATTTCAAATGCCAATTCTTTTGATTCCAATCAATAGTTTTCTTTAAAATCTGAATGATTGTCTTATTGGTAGATTCAACAAGACTATTCCCTTGTGGATAATAGTTTGATGATTTCCCCAAGAATATGCCATATTCTCCACAAAATTATGTAAATTTTGATCCGATGAAAATTGAACCATTTTCAGAAATGAACTTTTTTCTGGAACACCAAATATTGACAATATATTATCTTTAAGAAACTTAATCAATTCTTCAGAGTCAACCCTTTTTAATGCTACTGGTTCTTTCCACTTCATGAAATAATCTATAGCAATGAGGATGTATATATTCCTTTTACTTGATTTTGGATTTATTGGTCCAATGAAGTCGAGTCCCCATTGGGTGAATGGTTTTTCTATAGATATGGGTTGTAATGGCATTGCATATTTTTTCATATTCCCTAAAAATTGTTGACAAGAGATGCATTTTATCACCATAGAATATGAGTCTTTGAAAATGTATGGCCAATAAAATCCGACTCTTATTATTTTATGTGTTGTAGCAGTGGGTGCAAAATGTCCACCACATATACCTCCATGAAATTCTTGCATTAATTCTTGATCTCTCTTTTCATCAATACACCCTAATAATATGCCATCATAATTCCTTCTGAATAAAACATCAACAATCAATACATACTAATTTCATTTCATTTTTAATGCTCTTCTTTCCTTTGGGGTTATGGTGACGGGGAATTGTCCATATTTTAAATAGAATACAATATATTTATACAATTCAGAACCGGATATAGGTTTTCCAATTGAAACTGAAACTACTCCATTCAAAGGATCACTGTTTACAATTAGCTTACACAACCCTTTCCCTTTAATTTCTTTTAAAGGATTAATTTCAATGTTATACTCTTGAATCTTCACAAGCCAATTTGCATATTTCCCTTCTCTCAATTGCTTGTTTAAAATCATCTTAACAGGAGAGGATGGAACATATGCAATGACATGAGAATTTAATATGTAAGTTTGTAAGTGTGCTACTGCCTTTACAAGAGACAACTTGTTTCTCCAATTCTGAATATCTTAATTCATAATCATGAAGGGTCTTTCTCATGAAACTAATTGGTAGTTATTCACCCTTGGCATTTCATTGAGTAAGAACAGTTTCCACAACAATTTCTGTTGCAAATGAATAAATGATGAAGTCTCTTTGAAGTTTGGACTAATGAGGAATGGGGTTGTATTGATTTCCTTTTGATGTTACTAAAAGCTTCACGTGTATCCAAATTCCATTCGAACCTTTTATCCCTTTTTAATAATGAGTTGATCGGTTTCACAATACTTGCATAATCAGGGAAAATCTTCATACAAAGTTGATTTTGCCAAAAAATGACTGGAATCCTTTCTTGGATGATGGAGGGTTGAGTTCATTTATATATTTAACCCTCTCTGAATCAATATAGATTCCTTCTTTGCATACAATATGAACCAACAATTTGACTTCAACAACACAAAACATTTCTTTGGATTCAAAGAAACTTCATATAATATACATCTATCAAATACTTTCCTCAGCTGATGAATGTGCTCATTTATTGTCTTTGAATGGATTGTTAAATCATCTTGGTAGTCCACCATGAATTTTCTTATCAAAGTCTCAAAGGAATGATCCATATCCCTTTGGAACCTAGCCCCAACATTCTTTAGACCAAAGGGCACATGAGCATATGCATATGTCTCCCAAGGTGTTATGAAGGTTGTCTTCATTCTGTCTTCCTATCATGGATGATTTTAGGGGCTAAATTTTTCTCATGGGCTAATTTTCCATGGTTTTTCCAAAAACGAGATTTGCTATTTTAAAAATGATTTGCCCAAATTCAATAGGATAACGTTATTTTACCTTAAAAATTGCCAAAATTTTATAAAAACTATATAAAATCCTTATAAATTTGAATATTTTTACAAAAATATCGCCAAACATTTATAGTTGGAATATGAAGGATTAGTAAGATTCGCCAAGGTTTCTACATTTTAAAACAAATTTCCATCCTTAAAATCATTCCTTCTTCCTATGTAACCAAGACTTGATTATACCCAGAAAAATCATCTAACATGGAAATGTAGGATGATCCGGTGACTTTTTGGAGGAGAAATTCCATGTTAGGAAAATAAGAATGATCCTTTACACATGATTTATTAAGATACCTGAAATATACACACATTTGAATCCCCCCAGTCTTTTTTCTCACAACCACCAGATTTGAAATCCATTCAGAATTTCTGATTGGATATATTATTCCATATTTCTTCAATTTTTCCAACTCAACCTTTACCATTGGCTTCAACTTCGGGTTCATCATCCTAATCTTCTTCTTGACAGGTTTTTCTTCTTCTCTTAATGGGATGATTTCCTAAAATATTGTTTGATCGTATGCCTTTAAATCATCATAAATCCATGCAAAAACATCTAGATATTCTCTAAAGAGTGCGACATATTGATCAACTTCATCAACTGTGCAATCAACTCCCAAGTTAATGTACTTTGGGGAACTATCAGTCCCAATATTGAATTTTCTCGTTTCTTGAAATTTTTGGACCGATACTTCTTCCAGGATATTTTTAGCATGATCATCTCTTATGAAAAGAGATTCAAATTGAACACAATTATTTTGGAATAACAGTAATGTCATTATCCTCATCTTCATTATCATTTAATAAAACAATTTATAGGTCTTCATCATTCTCAAATACTTGCAAATACTCTTGATTGTCAGGCACAGAAGGTCGTAATACTCTTTTTACCTAAAAATATGTTTTACTCTAGAGATCATCTAGGTTCGACAATGAAGCCGCAAATGTTATTGAATCTACCTTATGATTTTTATCCCTTGGAATTAAGGAGATATTAAAAGAGCAAAAGGATTCCATCAATTCACTTACTCTTTTGAAATATAATTTAAGTCTTTCCTTCTTGATCTTATATTTCTAACTAACTTCATTTATTACCAACTCAGAGTCACCAATGACAATCAAATGTTCTATCTTCATTTCTTGTGCAAGGATCATTCCTTGAATCAAAGCCTCATATTCCTCCTCATTATTTGTGCATGCAAATTTAAGTCTGATAGCATGTGTGTGCACAATATTTTCTGGGATTTTAAGGACAATTCGAACTCCACTCCCCAAACTTGAAAAATCTCCATCAAATGACATCTTCCAGTAGCCCGCAAAATGATTATATTGATTTTATATATCCTCAATTTTCTCCATATCCAAGATGGCATAATTTCCAATACCAAAATATGTATAATCTTCCATAAGCTCATTGTCTTTCTTTTTGAAAGAAAGTAGTCTCTTGGGGTCACTAGGAACCTTGATCATTGCTTTGTATTTATCTGGAAACATCATGTAGCTTCCATCATTCATTATATATCCTCTGATCATGGACGAACGATCTCTTCCAAGGACAACTCCATATGCAGGAGGAAGATCCACCACTACAATATTAAAAACTGTAATAATATGAGGATCACCAGTGATCCAGGCATAGAAATATTTAATTTTTCCATAAGCTGGCACCTGCCTGGAATCAATCACATAAATGCTTTCACCTGTCTCATAGTATCTAGTGAAACTCATACCCAGTGCCTTAATTACTTCCAAGGGAATGATATTATTTTCCACGCCAGTATCAACTAAACAATTATAGAGTGCAACATCATGGTTTTCTATCGAAATATAAAAGGGTGGGACTTTTCCTCTCAACTTGATTGTTGATGTGCTTTGTTTTTGTTTCGGGCTTGTGGCAACTTCTTGAATTCTTCCAGCTGGCTCATCTAACAACTTTGAAATAATTTTCCTTTGTTGGGGAATATTCACCACTTTTGTGAAAGGAAGAGTAATCCTCAACTTACTTAGATCATCAATGACATTATATTTCATCTGGGGTGTTTTTGATACTTGGTGTTGCTTCTTATCTCCAGTGTTTCTTATCACACTTTTGTTATTCTCTTTCTAATTCTCCTTTTATTTATCTTTTTCTTTGACTTTTTCTTTGTCTTTTCTTTGTCTTTTTTAGAATTATATTTACTTTAAGACTTATTTACGAATGCCCATGTTTGGGAAACGTTTTCTTGTGAATTAGGGTCATCTTATCCTTCCTCAAATATATACATGGACATCTCGCATCTGTCCATTTGTACAGGTTCAAAATTTTCCTCTGGTAAATAATAATTTTCTTATTCAGCTATCTTTTCATTATATGGCTCATCAAGAACCACTACATTCAGAACTGGCTATGTGGGAACCCTCAGTCTTTGTTGATTATCAGTGTTTTCAAACCTTACTCTTTCTTCTTAAGGAGGGTTCCTTCTTCGTTCTTGGATCGACATCCTTGGATTGGGTAAATAATTATCATTCCTTCTTAGTCTGGTTATTTCATTTTGCATTTGATGAATTTTTCTATTCATCTGTGCAATTTCAATCCTTTTCTTAGTTTCTTGGGTTGCAACAAGGTCTGTCTTCACATCCGGTATGGTTCCTTTGAAAAATCCTCCACTAGTGGCTTGATTTTGACTTGGTCATGACTTTTTCTCTTTATTTATTATATAACTAGAGGTTCCTTGATCATCAATATTTAGAATACCCATCTGCCTTTGTACTTTTCCAAGGATAATGTCAGGTTCAGCGCCTGTTTCAATCATGATTTCCTCCATTTCTATGGATTTAGTCATTGCTTCCTTTAGGTTATCCATTTGGGATGCTTTGACATCAAACTTTACATTTGGTGGCATGGAATTTTTATAAAAACCAAGTATCACTGGGTCATTTGGCCTCATGAATCTTGTTCATGCTTTTATTGAATATGATATTTAAATCTCTTATTCTCTCATTATTCTTCAAAAAAATATGAGTGAAATTAGTAAGAAAAGTATGATACATGAGTGGGGGAGAGAACATAGTCAGAAAAATTCTTTCGAGATCATCAAATGAACCAATTGATCTAGTGGGAAATGTTGTATACCATCCATAGGCTTGGTCGGATAAGGTTTGGAGAAACAACCTTACCATTACATAGTCATATTCAACAAGATGAAAGTCACAAACATCCAGGAACAAATCAACATGTCTTTTATAATCAATTGTTTCATCTTCATAAAATTCTTTCAAAGTACCTTTAGGAAGGATTGGGAGCTCATGTTGTTCGCCTTGCAGGTCAAGAGGAGAATATATTATTCTTCTATAGTTTCTGAACCTTCGTCTTTCTTCATGTCTTCTTTCCTCCTATATTTCTTCATGTGGTTATTCACGTCTTTCTTTGTTTCTTTCTTAATGCCTTTCTTCATTTATTTATTCCATGTCCAGAAGCTTCTCCCTTTCGTCAGGAATATGTCTTTCACTTTCTAAGGTATGCAGTTGCTTTCTTTTACTTCTAGTGATTGGTCCTTTGTGTTTATCCAATTTCAATTCCGGCCTTGTTCTTTTTCTCTTTGAGCTCGTCTCTCATTTCTTCGATATTTTCTTTCGTCTCACCTTTGTCTTCAAAGATTTTCTCTTTCCTCTTCTTGAACCAGTTTTTTCCAAGACCTTTTCAACTCTTCTTTGGTTTCGAACGTTGCTATTTCCATATTATATAGCTGATGAAAAATACTTAGTTGATTATTTAATCCAATTCCTAACTGAGGTTGGTTAGCTTGAGGAAAAGTCATGTAATTTAAGGCTGCTAAACCAGATTCAAATCTTTCAGTTGCTCCCCAGTATGGTCACAAAAAATGTTGACTCTTGAATCCGTCATGACCAAAATGACAACCTCACGAGGATATGAATCCTCCTGCATTTTTATAGAGGTGGTACTCCTCTTTGGCTTATGATATTCTTTTATAAATTTAAATCACAAATAATATAGGACTTTAAGATAGTCCAATCTTTATGCTCAAAGAAAGATAAAAATTTTAAAATATAAAATATTTATTTTAAGAGAATTCCTGAGAAAGGACTAGGAATCTCACACATTGCACACAATTTCCCCACATCCATCATAGTGAAAATAAATATTTTTTATCACACATAAAAATAAAATAAGATGGTCCAAACGCATAAGAGAACTTTTATAGAGTAAATACTTGCATAGCTCAAAAGAATATTATGATGAATCAATTTCAAATACTTTATACTCAATGCTTAGAGTTATAAAATACAGTCAAAATTGATCCCAACTGAGTTATCTTGGGATTTCTAAAAAATAATAGAGTCTTTTACAATGCTTTGAAATTTAAAAGGAATTTGTCCAGAGGACTGGGATTAGGGCTCCCACGGACCATAAAATCAAACATGTACAAGGAGATAAATTGTAGAAGGAATAAGGTGAGCATATGCAAAGAAGCGGGATCTGGAAAGAGGACAAAGAGAAATTTATCATATTTTTGTTATACCTTTCTATTCAAAGAAGAAGAATAACTAGATGAAAATTGATGAAGAAAGTAGAATGTGATCAACATGGCCTTACTATGATGGTATATCTATTTTCTTCATTTGATTGTTGTTTTTATTTTATTCTCTTCGTTGACGATTTTCAGAATAGTCCCAACTGCCATTTCTTGGTCTTCTTTAGTTAACTTATCAATTTCTCTTTTAAACCAATCTTCAGTATAATTTTTCATGGGTGCAACATTTATATCATGTCTAATTTTGATATTAAACAATTCTCCTTATATATTTCTTAGATCATGAGAAATACCATGGATTGATTCTTCAATGTCTTGATTTTTTATAGAGTAATCAATAAGCCAGTTATCAATTTCTTCTTCACCATACTCAATTACACTATTGAATTTTTTGGACGATAATCCTTTCAATATTTCCACG
>JZKD02S0389809.1:8345-18361 GCA_000966675.3 Picea glauca | reverse complement strand
GATAAATGTTGTCTCTTGTGAATGTGTATTTCTCAGTGATCTTGTTCTTATGATGCTCTTATCTATTGAAATGCAAAGAACTATAATAATGGCATAAACATTAACAGTACTCCCTATAATCAGAGCCAGGGTAAGTATGATGTCTATTTTGAAAATCTAAAGGTTGTTTATCCTCTAGCACATGCGCTCCAATTATTGTCATTTTGGTCCTCCATTCTTTCTCCATGGGATTTGATTTTCTATAAAACCCACCACGAGCTTCCCTTTCTTTCTGGAAAAGCCTTGGCCTTTCTTCTTTGATTCTTCGAAGTCCTTATTTACGCGAGCAGAATTCGATAGCAATAACTTGCCAAAGTGCCTTAGACAAGCTTGAAACTATGTCGATGCATGGAAAACATCTTCAAATGGCAGTTCTTTGGGCTTTTCAATGAAAATTTGACACGCTACCATTCATAATGAAGTTCTCAAAAGTTCATCTCAATTGATTTGGTATCAACAATTCGTCGATAACTTCTTCATTGATGGCTCATAAGTGCTTCAGGTAGACATAGCACACATGTATTGTTCTTTATTCTCAAAGATAAAGATTGGAAAGGTCTCTTGATTGAGATCCTCAGCAATTTTAATCAAAGACCATTCCACTCTCTTAACAATACAAGTTTTTGACATTTTCTTGAATTTAGAAGGTTTCCCTGTTAGGTCAAGTATGGACAAAGAGAATGAGTAACTCCACGGATTGAATTGATTCACATTAACGAGAGACATTCATTAATAAAATGTGAAGTGACCTTTGGTTTCATCTTCCAAAAGGTCCGAATGACTCTTCATATTTCTCCTAAATAATATTTACAATAATATTCAAAAAGTACCATAATCCCAAGCATTAGACATCTAACATTCCCCACCTTAATCCGAAGGGGTGTTTGTAAGTCCAAGAATCTTCCTGAATTTTTCAAACTTTTTTCTTCCAAGCGGTTTGGTGAAGATGTTTGCAATTTGTTCACTTGTGCAACAATGTCTCAAGTGAACAGTCTTGGCCTCTACATGATATCCAATCAAAGGGTACTTTGTGTTGACGTGTTTGGTTTGATCATGGAATCTGGGATTCTTGGCCAACTTGATTGCAGTAGTGTTGTCGACCAAAAGAGGAGTAGAAATCACTTGTTTCCCCTGCAAATCTTTGAGTATTTTCCTAAGCCACTCAATCTCCTTTGTTGCTTCTGCAACTGCCACATTTTCTACCTTTGTGTGATCTCCACGAGATAGTTGTTGATCCAAGACTCATAAGATAGCATGAAGTTGACACTCCATTTTCTTTATCCCCATCAAAGTCTGAATCAGAATATCCAATCAGGTTAAAGTCATCCACCTTAGAATACTTGAGTCCAAAGTCTTGAGTTCCCTTCAAATATTTTAGAACCTTTTTTGTAGCAAACCAATGTCCTTCACAAGGTTTTTGCATAAACCTAGAAAGAATCCCAACAATGAATGAAATATTTGGTTTGGTGGTGGTAAGGTAGATAAGACTTCCCACAAGTTATTTGTACTTGGTTGCATCTTTAAATTCATTCTCTTCTTTTGATGTGAGCTTCAAATTTTGTTCCATTGGAATAGAGAGAGGGTTGATCCAAGACTCATAAAATAGCATGAAGTTGACACTCAATTTTCTTTATCCCCATCAAAGTCTGAATCAGAATATCCAATCAGGTTGAAGTCATCCACCTTAGAATACTTGAGTCCAAAGTCTTGAGTTCCCTTCAAATATTTTAGAACCTTTTTTGCAGCGGACCAATGTCCTTCACAAGATTTTTGCATAAACCTGGAAAGAATCCCAACAATGAATGAAATATTTAGTTTGGTGGTGGTAACGTAGATAAGACTTCCCACAAGTTGTATGTACTTGGTTGCATCCTAAAATTCAATCTCTTCTTTTGATGTGAGCTTCAAATTTTGTTCCATTGAAATAGAGAGAGGGTTATACTCATCCATGCCAAACTTGTTCAACAATTCTCCAATGTACTTCTTTTGGGAGATGAATATTTATTTTGGATTTTGAGTCACTTCAATGCCCTAGTAGTGGCAAAGATGTCCCAAATCTGTCATCTCAAATCCTTGCTTCAATTCTTTCTTTATCGATGCAATATAGCTTTCATTGTTCCCTGTTATCAACAAATCGTCTACATACACCTCAAGATATACAAAAATTTTGCCAACTTTCTTGACAAAGAGAGTTGCATCATCAAGATTAAAGTGCTTGAAATTCAATTTCAGAAGATGCTCAGTTAGCTTTTCATACCAGGCTCGCGGCACTTGTTTTAGGCCATATAAGGATTTGATGAGTTTACGTACTTTCTTTTCTTGTCCCTTCACAACAAAACCTTCTGGCTGAGACATGAAGACATTCATTTTCAAGTCTCCATTCAAGAAAGTAGTCTTCACATCCATTTGATGAAATTTCCATCCATTCTGTGTTGCCAAGGCAAATAGAGTACGCATGGTAGCCAATTTTGTTGTGGGGGCAAAAGTCTCCTCGTGATTAATGCCTTCTTTATGTGCAAATCCTTTTTCCACAAGCCTCACTTTGTCCTTGTCAAGTGAGCCATATGATTTGTACTTGTTCTTGAAGACACATTTGCAACCAATTGGTTTGGTTTCGAATGGAGGGTCCACCAACTTCCACGTCCCATTGATGAGAGCATCAAACTCCTTCTTCTTGGCTTCTTTCCACTCATCATGAGAAGTGGCTTCTTCAAAGGAAGTTGGTTCAAAATTAGTAGATAAATTTAGATAACAATCATATCAAACATCCATATCATTCACATCACCTAAATTCGAATTATCTACAACACCTCCATCTTGTCTTGTAGAACTTTTGGTTTCTATATTTCTAACCTCATCGGGATGAACACTTTCAAGTGTCTTTATGAGTCACTTTGGTGGACCTTTATGAGATGGTCTAGCTTGCTCAGTTGATTGAGATGGTGTTAAATTCTCATCAAGCTTCAACCTTTCAATCCTCTCAATTACATCATCCAAATGAACTTCAAGTTTTGATGAAGTGGCTGGAACTTCTTCATGAGTGGGAGATGGTGCTTCAAAAGGAGATTCCAGAGATTGATCCAATATAGGGATCCCCCCTTCAATATATGGAATCTCATCAACAAACCCATGATATGTCTTTACATGGATGAACTTATCGAGATGATCAAGCTGCCACTCAACAGTCTTGTCATTCTTGGAGGATTCAAGAAAAAATACATCTCTAGAAAGAAAGAATTTCCTGTTTACCTCATTGTAAAGACGATATGCCTTTGTGGTATTTGAGTACCCCAAGAAGATGCACTTCCAACTCCTTGCATCAAGCTTGTTTCTTTGCTCCTTAGGAATTAAGGCATAGAAGATCGAACCAGACCCTGTGATGCCTCATCGAAGGAAAGCAGCCATACCACATTTCATAAGGAGTCTTATTTCCAAGAGAATGAGATGGACACATGTTTTTCACATATATTGCACATAGAGTTGCATCAACCCAAAACATCAACCTCACATTCTTGAAAAATAGCATTCTTTCTACTACACCATTATGTTGAGGATCGTATGGCACAGTGATTTGATGCTTGATCCCATGCTGGAAAAGATAGCATTCAAACTCATTTGAAGTGTATTCCCCCCCATTATCAGTATGAAGAGTGTCAATACAAGATTGAGCTTCATTTTCAATCCAAAGATGAAAAATTTTAATGTTTCAAATGCTTGAGATTTCTCTTTCAACAAATTAACCCAACACATCCTAGTGTAATCATCAATAAAAGTCACGATATACCTATTACCAAATGCAGATGGAACTGGCATGGGGCCACACAAATCAGAGTGTATCAACTCTAGTTTTCTATGTGCTCTCGAAGTAGAATCATGAAATGGTCGTTTGTTATGTTTTCCAAGGGTACAAGCATCACATTGCTTCAATTTCCTAGGTATAGTAGGCAAACCAAAAACACCATTCTTTTTCAACAAACGAAGGTTGTCATAATTAATGTGTCCAAATCCAGCATGCCATAAGAGACTAGATGGATGAGTACCTTCATCGTGGTGAGAGAGGTATGTAGAATTATGTGCATGAACAAATGTCCCTTTCAACTTCAACAATCTTTCATCCTCCACTCTTATCATAACGAGCATGTTGTCGGAAGCCTTCCTTATTTCAACTTTGCCATCGAAGATATGAATAGAGTGGCCTTGCTATTGAATGTGCATAAGAGACAACAAGTTCCTTCGCAACTCAGGAAGATAGAGCACATCGTGTAGAAGAAAAGTCGGGAATCTAAGCAATTTAAGCATTACGGTGCCAATTCCGAAAGGTTTGAGACTTGATTTATCTGCAAAATAGACTATACTATCTACATTGTCATTGAAATCTTCAAAGAAGTCTCTCTGGAAGGTCATGTGGCACGTCGCATATGTGTCAAGCAGCCATGCATCTCTCCAAGAAGTAAATGAAGTGTTAAATAAATCTTCAATTACTCCAATATTGCAATGGGAAACAATATAACCAACAGATTTCAATGCTTTATCTTTCGCCAGATCTGATACTTTATCTTTGTCTTCTAACTTGTCTTTGATCTTCTCCCAAGAGACTCTGCATGCCATTGCCTCATGTCCATTCTTCCCATAACAAACACATTGAAGATCAAATTTCTCATGGGGATTATGCCTACCCACCCCTTCCTTTGAAATTCTTCCTTTTGCTTCCTTTCTTACTGCCTTCTCCTCTAGAAGAATCATGTGGTTGATTCTTCCCTTTTCCGACAAGAGAATGCATTTCCTGCCAGCAAGATACCAAGATGACCACAGTCAAAGGCTCTATGTCAAAAGGGAAATAATCACCGGAGATCAAGGAGGAGGCATTAGAAACTAAGACCCAAAGTACTGGAAATTCTTCCTAAAACTCAAGGTTTGTTAGAAATTGTGTTGTCATTGATGTCAAAGGATGCCATGGAGACTCTGTGAGTTATGGGTTACTGCATTTCTATTCTATGTGCATGAAGGCGAGAGGACAGAGGAAGCATCCTAGTCATTAACTGTTATAGCCAAAGAGGAGATCAAGAAGCATCCTACACAGTTCTGTGTGAATGAAGACAAGAGCAACAAAATGACAGGTCCAAGGATCAAACCAAAACCAGTAACACAAATCCATGGATAGACAAAGAAAACAAAGAACATCCTTGTGCGAAGATTCTACGAGATATTGCACTCGGTCGTAAATAGGTCTGCACGGGTTGCATTCAAGCGTGATGAGGATTTCTTGATGAATTCGTTGTATCCTGAGTTAAAACATAGGTTGAAGAATGAGAATTGAAATCTGAGAGCACAGAGGATGCCTAGGCAGGCGTGACAGGTCTGAACAAGGTCTCGCGGCTCTAATGAAGCTATTGATATATCCCACATTCGTGAAGAAAAACGCCTTCAATGAGTTTATAATGAAAAGGAGACATTAAGTTGTTTGAATGTGAACGTGAGCTACGGAAACCGACACAAAGTGTTAACTTTTGGCGTAGAAAATTGTGGACCCGGAACAGAATAAATCATGATCGTTCATCTCCAGGGACCAATAGTTAAGATCAAAGATTGGGGTCCGATACTTGGTGGGCCAGCTCAGCCACGTCAATGCCACATCAACACCACGTGTCCAGTCAGATGAGTGCCACATCATAAGGAGTCCACGTCAATGCCACATCAGCACCACGTTCCAGCACAAGTACTAATGCCACGTCATCCAGTGTACATGAAGAAGGTGTCCACGCGGAAGCCACCTCATCTGCAACATCGGCATAAGAGATCTCAAAAAACGACTAAGTATCAAGACATTGAATAGATAGTGAGCACGGCGAAAAATCGAAGGTATGTAAAGAAATGAGCGTGAACCCATGGACCCACGGAGCTGCAGTGAGATCTTGAAAATGACTAAGTACCAAAAATTGGACAGACATGTCTCAAGAAATGGCTAAGTATCAAGAGTGTATCAGTTGGATGGACAAGGCCATGAATAAGAGAAGAACAGAGATGTCCCAGACCCACGGTGAGAGTTCGAAAATCAACCAACTGTAAGAGACCCACGGTAGGTGTTCGAAAAATCAACTAAGTGTCAAGAATCGGACGGACAGACAAGACCACAGATTTAAGAATCACGCAAATGTTGCCACCCATGGTGAGATCTGGAAAATTGTCGAAGTATGAGGAATCGATCAGACAGCCCAAGAGGTCGCCACTTGTCACAAATCGGACGGCCCAAGAGGTCTCGCTTGTCACAGATCGGACGGCCCAGAGGGTGAGAGATCCAACGGCTCATGATGTCTCGTAGACTCACAGTGAAATACTTAGAAAAGTTTCTAGGTATAGGTGCAAAATGAGTATGGCAGAACGTGAAGGTGCATTTTGGAGGCCGCAGAAGTATGAAAAGATATGCCTTAGACCCGGGAGAAATGATTGGAAATGTGTCTAAGTATAGATGCAAAATGAGTGCGACGGAACGTGAAGGTGCATTTTGGAGACTACAGAGGTATGAAAAAATATGCCTTAGACCCGCGGTGAAACCATCAAGATAACAGATTGATGGCTGAGGCTAATCAGAGATATGATCGAACAGTGGCTGTGAGTTAAAGAATTGAACTATGTGAGAGCTAGATCAACGATTGAGATAAATCCGAAGTCCAGATCGGACGACGACCATGCGTCAAGGATGTATTACGTGTTGAGATGGATAGGGAATCAGATTGAAGGTTGTGATCTAATCAGGGATGATCGAACGGTTGATGAACGTTGAAGCTATGTTGCATGTGCTAATGACCGGGGAATGAGATCAATGGGTGAGATCTTATTGAGAAGATGATTCGACGACTGTTGAGAGTTGAGGGTGTTATGTGTTTTGGTGGACAATGAAATAGATCAACGGCTGAGATTAAAATTGAGAAGACAATCAGACGACAATGGTGCATTGTGGTTGCATGTGGTCTCGATATGCTAAGAAAAAATCAATGGACGAGATCAAAACATGGAAAGACCAAACGGCTACTGAGCATTGAGGTTGTGGCGCATGTTTTGATGGGTAATGAACAGATTGATGCTTGTGATTTGTTCCAAGAGATGACCCGACAATAGTTGTGCATTAATACCTATTATCGCACAGTTTGTAGACGGGAGAGAGGCCAGCGGATAGTAGGTCAAACTGGCGAAACGGGAACCTTCCCCACCCAATGTCACCACAATGTGGAGGTTCTTTCTATTTAGGGAGGTTAGGCCCAGGGGAGACGTCCCCGGTGACCTGTGGCTTTGAAGAGGCAAAGGTTCAAAAGAAGTAGGATAGTTCCCCCCTTAGTGTGTTATTGGAGGCACAATGCCTAAGCTCAAGCCCAATGTCACCTCGACTTGAACTTCTTTCGTCTAGGCTTACTCCTAGGGAAGCCAAGGGGGGTAGACCCTAGTTACTATGTGAATTATTAAATGAATTCTAGGAGTTAATTTTAGTTTGTTAAAGGTAAAGGGGAGCCAGACTATATGAGAGGCAGCAAATGCAATGCACACCTTTAATGAAAATCAGCCCTTTCCCTAAGGTCAACTAAGACTAGTAGCTAAGGGTTGGGCAAGGAGTCAGTTAAAGTTACAACAAAAGAATTGAGTACAATTATACAAGAAATAAACAATATTATGGGATATCAACAATAAATAAAGGAAATTACTTTACACTTTAAATCAATTATGAATGTTATCTACAAATTGAAATACAACATGAGATATATATGTACTATGAAATGAACAACTAGATGATTATACAACTATATCCAAAAGAATAGAATATATTCTAACTCAATAAGGAATGAAGCATCACTATATGAAATACTCACAATGAGAGTGATAGCTAGAAAAGGACTTGAAAAGTAAAGTAGTTTTGAAAGTGAAAATGCTTTGAAAGTAAAAGTATTTGAAAAGTAGATTGCTTTGAAAATGAGATTGTAAATGTTGTGAATGTAGTGTGTAGGTTGAATTTAATAAATTTTAGGTCTCTCTTTGATTAGGGGGATTAGATGTGATAGATACAAGCCTAGACTATGTGACTACCCCAAACCGTTATCCTCTCAACCAAAAGGAAGTGTCGGGTGCTCAATAAGCAAGGCAAACAAGGCCTTACCCTAGCTCCACTGGTCAAATCCAAAGGACTTGGGCACTCAACAAGGGGGACACCTAGTGCCATGAGATCATCCCTGATCTAGCACCCCAAGTATCTTCCACAAGCCTCCTTTTTGGTGGCGAAAACAATAACGATTGGATGCCTAATTACTAAACACCCAACCTTTGCCCTTTCTTGTCACCAAGGATCCACAAAGTGGAAAGGGGAGAGAATACAGGGCAGAGATGGAACACAAATATGATTACTTTTGCAATGATTTAAAAGTATACAAGCCTTCCATTATTGCAAGGATGGTTTATGCCAATCTCTTTGCAAGGTGGGGCAAAAGTAAACAATTTGAAATGCTTTGTAGTTTGCTTAGAAAATTAAATTGCAACCCCACAACCATGACACAAGTGGAGGACTAGCCTACCGTTTTGGCCAAGGTGGGTATAATTGAAAGAATTATAATTACTTGAAAGCAAAAGCAACCTCAACAATGGCACAATTGGAGGAATAGCCTATCGTTTTGGCCAAGTCATGTATAATGAAGAAAACTAAAAGACTTGGACATAAATGAGCAACCTCACAACAATGGCACAAGAGGAGGACTAGCCTACCGTTTTGGCCAAGGTGGGTTTAAAAGGAAATGCAAGAAAGTAAATCTAATTCTAGCCATCACGATTTTGCAAGGATGGCTTAGGCCAATCTCTTTGCAAGGTGTGGGAAATATTCTCTAACTTATTACAATATGAGATTTTTGCATTTATTTGAGAGAAGGCAAACCCAAGAGACTCTCTCGGGTTGCTTACAATGATTTAGAAGAAGAAGATGAAGGGGGATTTGATATCCCAACTTTAGAATGCCTTTTGAAGGCCTTGGGGGCTCAAAATAAGTAGCACTTCCTCCGTCTAGTTGAAAATCTGCATAAAAATCAGCAAGGTATTTCTTGCTAGAAAATGCTACAAAAACCAAAGACTTGTTAACTTTTGTTAGCCCAATGAAACATAGACTTATGTAGAGAAATCTGAAAATATAAATGAGTTTAAATGACCATTATAGAGCAAATAAGTGCCTATGAAAGAAAGGAGAATGGTGGATACAAAGGGGAAAAGTAATGGAAACCTTGGTTGATTGAAATGAGTGCGTTTTCCACTCTAAAACCACTCCTTCAGTCCTCTAGTGACCTGCATACATGTACATCTCTTGCTACACAAGATTCAAGGAGGTGAGAGCATCTAAAGAAGCATACAAAATACTTTGCAAGCTTGTAAAGAAACTATCACAAAATTAAGAGTAATACTACCACTAATTGCTCCCAAGCAAAATACTTTGCTTGGGTCTCCAAGTTAAATTAGTGAATGCAAAGAAAATACAAGAAATAAAATGCTCTATATTACCTCACAAGAACACCATGAAGAGCACCAAGAAGACTCCCAATGCACACAATAGATTCTCCAAATCTTTCTTTATTATCCACAGAATGTTGCTACAAATACTTGTAGCAAGATTTACACATGAGAACATGAGAGAGACGGAAGGAAAGAGTGAGAAACATTTTGGCATAATAGACTTGCTTCTAGAGATGATGATGAAATGAGGAGTGGGTCTCTTTTATAGGTGAGGAAGGGGAGAGACCCCACTTGGATGTGCTCCAAGTGTCATCCATCCAATGGGAGCAGAGTATCTTCAAGGAGGGCGCACTTTTAGGGCAAGAGAGGAGTGTGAGGGTTGAGGGATGAGTAGGGAAGGGGAAAACCACCTTTCTCATTAATCAAAAAGGTAGTCTTGATTTTTCATAAGCTAGGTTAAGCATGTAGTTCATTTAATTTCATCATGTCTTAACCATAAACAA
>JZKD02S0389787.1:0-18361 GCA_000966675.3 Picea glauca | reverse complement strand
ATAATCACATTGATGTGATTGATGTTTATTGATGGGGAGAGATAGTCACATTGATATGTTTGATGACTATTGATGTAGAACATGCCTTGTCTACATGTTGACATCAATGTTTGGTGTTGACATCAATGTTGGTATTGCCATCAATGCCAAAGGGGGAGATTGTTGGATCATGTTGTCATTGATGCCAATGGTTTCATTGATTGATTTCATTTATTGATTTCAAGTGATTGATTGATGTCAAAGGATGATTGATTGATTGATGCAAAAGGATTATTGAATGATGCCATTGATATAATGCATAAATGATGATAGATCGATGTGTTTCATTTTTATATGATCCATTGTTGATGTAAAGGCTGACAACTATAGTCTTATCACGGTTGATAAGGTGCACAAATGGATGAACTCCAAAGGGATCCCCTTATGGTGAAATCCCTCATAGGAAGACGCTTTACAGTTGAGTTATCCTTGAAGTGTGGATGGAGAACCCATTCTTATATGTGGAATAATGAGATGAAGATCAATAAAACTGTTGGTGAAACTATCCTATATGGATAGTGCTTGTCATGCCATTTCCAGTGGTATGTGGAATGTCACATAACTCCTCACGGTTTGAGAGTTATGGCCTTACAAAGATGAAGGACCCTCACATGTTGGCCTGAAGCCCCAAAAGGTCAAAGAAGTCAAAGTGGTTGAGAAGAAGAAATTATTATTTAAATGATAAAGTGAAGTGACAAAGTCAAGGAGGACTATTTAAATAATAAAGTGAAGTGACAAAATCAAGAAAGATTATTTAAATATTAAAGTAAGGTGACAAAATCGAGGAGGAATATTTAAATGGTAAAGTAATAGAGAACTTTCTATTTATGAAAAGTGGTTAACCCTAAAATGAGGAAAATAGGTTAAGTAACCTAGAAATTGGTTAAGTGACCTAGAATATGAAGAGTATAAATAAGAGGCTAGGGTCTCTTGTGAAATGAACCTTTTTTGTATCTTTGGTATGCATCTCTTGAGAATGATTGAAGATCTATTCTGAGATAGAGAGAGTATGGAGGATCTCGTGAACACATCAAAGTTTTAGCATGTCTAATATATTAATGGAAAAAGTCTCAAAGGTTCAGAAACCCTAGTTTCTGAGGTGTACACGGGCTACAATGGGCTAGGACACGTAAATACGCGGCCTGTATGAAGATAGGGCGTGTACAGTGGATGAAGTTATGGAGATTGGTGTTTGAGCTGATGTCAGGCTCTTGAAGACTGAATCAGGTTCAATATCTATAGTGTATGGGCTCAGATCTTCCACTGAGACTTTGGTATGGTTACATTATTTCCTGATGGATATTATTGGTTTTTGTGTGGTGAATGCCTAGGGAAGTCTTGGTATGTTGTTGTGATGTGTTTTGAGTTGGTTGATGGAGTGAGCAGCACTCTTATGATTCAGTATTGATATGATGGCTATAGTATACTGGTTTTTTACACATGTTTGAGTAGCATTCATATTGTATGGTTGAGAAGAATGAATAATCTACTGGAGAGCTTGGATGTGTTTTGACTGGCTAGTGTTCAATTTGGACAGTGAAAGACAGAAGAGAATGTGATTGCAGGTTGCAGAAGATATGAGCATGTGAAGCAAAGAAAAACCCTAGTTGCTCAGAAGTATACGCTTGTTTCATTATAGATTGGCCGCATACATACGCGGGCTATAGTGAGTCAGGGCACGTACACATGTGGGTTTCACTACTGACAAGTCGCGTACCTGTGACAGATTGATATTTGTGGAGGATTGTTTCCTCATCTCAGTTGGTGCTGGGGATGTAAGTTGAGTCTTGCATATAGAGCTGGTTCTCTTGTAGACTTGTACTCTATTCAGTTGTTGTTGAAAAACCCCAAGGATTGTAGTTTGTAATAAAAATAAAATTGTACATACATCTTATGTTCTTTGTGTTCCTTGTGGAGATGATTTGTTGATGATATATTGTTGACATATGTTGTTGATATATGTTCACATCTAATTGGTTATAAATGACAGCAATGAGTAATGAGAAAATGTTGAATGCTAACTAATGAATTTTGTGTAAGAGGGAAGTTTTTGAAAAAGAGCCCCACACTCATTCACCCCCCCCTCTAAGTGTGGTAGGTGTGTCCAACAGATCGAACATGATCTTTGTCGTTGATTCTATGAACTTCATGATTGTATAGGGTGTCATAAGCTAACACCAACCGTAGGTAGTTCGCTATGGACACTACCCCCTAGTTGGGATACTATACCACCGGGAAGAAGTAGGAAAAGTGATTTTTTGTATTTCAAACTAAACAAGTCCAACCAAGTGATTTTCTCTACTAAGCTTCTTGAGGTCAGAGAAACTTGTAGGCACCCATATTACCTTAGCCACACAATACAAGGAGTGTTTCCTTCTCAGCTACATAGTACCTCATAATTTCCTCCCTCTATTTCTCTCAATTTATGCATAAAAAGGTCTAGGCTCATATCTCAAACTTATGCAAAATCCCCTTCATTTCTTGGCATTTTTTCTAGGTCTAAAAGCTTCCTTTCATGACTAGTTTGTTCTATCATGGGTTTTCCTCCTTTTTTTCTATTGTATAACACTCTAAAACTCTTCATCTCCATTTTCCCAACATCTTCTTACTTCCCATTCAAATTTACCATGCATGCATGATAGCAAGAGAATTCCAAGAATGTAGTGGAGACAACTTCTTAGTTTTTAGGACATGATGGCTTAGATTGAGGAATTTGTTTTTTCCACTCCTCTTAACCTATTTCAACTTTGCAACTCAGATTTTTAAATGTGAAAAGGTTTAATGTAACATAAGGTATATGTTTTTAGGCATAAACCCCCCTTAGACCCCCTCACCTTTCCCCTCTTGTGGTATGATAGCCCCTTTTTGCACTCATGCTCAATTGATCTTGGCCATTTTATTTTACTAACTACAAAAATAAAATACTTACAATATTCAAGAGGGTCAAAATGGGATACTACATGAAACCATATGGTGAACAAGTTAAATGTTACCATAATGATAACAAGGTACAAACAAGTTCTTAATGGAGAATCCTTTAGAACTATAGTCTCAAAAATCCCCAAATAATATTTACACAAACTTCTTCAAAATCAATGAAGGAAGAAAATAATTGAATCCACAAACAAGATCATGCATAAGTGGTCAAACATGCGAAGCTTAATCCATAGTGTTTTCAAATAAAAATCTTAAATAAATGACGAGGATGATGGAAAAGAAGATTGCATTGAAGACAAAAGTAATTTAATGAATATGTTATTGAGTCAAGAGTGTCAAAAATCAACAAGAATTTTTCAATAATGCTTGAAAGAGACTTGACTATACATTAGTGGGTTAAAGGATGGATAAGTAGTGCAAACATGACATGTTAAAACATGGCTTCCCTATCCTAGAAACATATTCCACCACACATATACTGAGGGAAGCAACATAAATACTACCAATTAAAAAATTCTCTAAAAGGAAGTATTGCTACTAGGATAAATAAATCATTAAGAGAGAATGTAATGATTAGGATGGTATGGTTGTGTACCCAATGAAACTAATTGTCAAAATGTCCTCAAACAAGATGTAAAGTTTCACAATTGAAGAGATTGAGAAACGTGTTCAATAGAAGCTAAGAAAAATATTAAAACGGAAGAAACAATGACACATGCATACACATTATACACAAGATTTATCCTCGAAACTTGTAATCGAGAAAAATAGCCTAACTCAAAGCCACACCTTTATATCTCATTGTATTTACTTCATTTTAAATGAATAATATTTATATATTATGTAGCTTCAATTGAACCCAATCAATAAACCAATAATTGATCACAACCCTAATACCTTACACAATTTTAGATTACAATGTGTATAAAAAACGTGGGCTGAAATGTGTTGGAATATACAGTTTATAATTACAAAGAATACAGTGTGCATCCAACGATATCTAACTTGTTAAATACTTTTGCATGGGGCCGAAACAATTAGAATCTTAACCAATTTGGGTAGTCAAGCCCATTTGTTCCTTTCTCCAAGAAAACTTCTCAATACTCATAGATTTAGTTAATCAATATACAACATATTTTAAGTACATGTCAACTTTCTCCAACAACATATTTTTGTCTTTAACCATGTCTAATAAAATGGAATTACACTACAACATGCTTCATCTTAACATGACATGCATGGTTCTTTTCCGTAAATATTTCACTGTAACTATCACAAACTATTGTTACAAATTTCTATACAAAACAAATAACTAAACTTAACTTCTTTATTGGCATGAGTGTCTATTGTGTACTCAGTTTCTATAGTTGAGAGTGCAACTACACTTGTGTCTTACTCATCCAACTAATTTCTATACCAAATAGGTTAAACACATAAACGCTTGTAAATATTTTGCGATCAATATCATTGGCCCATTATACATCAACAAAACCTTATACATCTATCATTGTATTTGGTCTAGTCTTCCTTGGTAGAAAATTTGATAATGTGAAGTGCCACACAAATATCTGAAGACCAGCTTTACATTTTTCCATTGTTCCTTCCTCGGTTTTGACATATATCTACTTAAACTCCCATTGCATGGACAATGTTTGTTCTAGCACAAACCATAACATACATCGAACCTCCAAGATAACTAAGCACGTGAATTATGAAACATGTTTTCATAATAGCTCTTCCTTTGTCTTGGGACATTATTTTGAAGATAACATTATTCTTTCTTGAATAGGAACCTTAACTAATTTGGATCCATGCATATTAAAACTATGCAATATTGTCTCAACATATTTCCTTTGAGTCAACCAAAGTTTCATGTTTACACAATCTATTTTAATTTACATACCCAAAATAAATGTCACAATACCAAGACACTTCATATTAAACTTAGAGTATGATTGTTCATTTCCTTCTTGTTTCCAATTAGCAAAACATAATACCACATAAAAAAAGTGATCACCAACCTGCATGGAACACACACAATGTTTATCTTTGGTTCTTGAAAATATAAGTCCCAATATATAACTATCATACTTTAGATACCACATTCTTGGAGATTTATTTAAGCCATAGGGGGACTCTTTCAACTTGCAAACTCGTTCCTTCTTTCCCTTCATTGTGAAACCTTATGGTTGTTTCATGTAGGAACATTGTCTTTATATCTATTTACTCCAGTTCAAGTCTTCATATCCATTTTCTCTAGTTCAATATTAAATGTAACAGTGGTAAACACAATAAAACTAATGGAAATTAACTTAGCAACAAGAGAAAAATATCACTAAAATCAATTCCCTCCACCTAGGAATATCCCTTTACTACTAGGGGAGATTTGTACTTCTCCATTTTACCCTTTGCATTGAAATTCTTCTTGAACATCCATTTGCTACCAAAATGTCTTCTTCCAACAAGAAACTCAACCAAATCCCATGCCTTATTTTTTTCCAAGACCTCCATTTTTTCAACCATCGTATTCTTCCATTGTTTACTTTTTTCTAAGTCAATATCCTCCCCAGTAATCCTAGGGTCATTATTGGTAGAAGCTCAAACTATTGGAATATGTAATGATGAATTGTGTGGTATTGTTGGAATGTATTAATTTGGAAGGTAATAATTTCTACTCTTATGTAAAAGATTTATCCCACATTCATCATGGAGTAAAAAACTCTTGTTATAATTTATTATATAAATAGGTGAAAACACATTTATCCCACATGTATTATTGGGAATTAATTCCTCTACATCTCTTGGTATATAATAGAGTTAAGAGAGAGCCATGAGGTACATTGAAATGAAGGATCACATAGTGATCATATACACTAGAAAGATGTGAATATGGAGTGTTATGTGTGGGAACTCAAGTGTAATATTGAATATTTCTAAAGAATAAAGAAGACCATACCTTCCCATGGATGTTTCCCCATTTTGGAGTTTTACCACATATATCTAGTTTACTCTCCTTTTTCTCTTGTCCCTTTCTTATTTTGATTATATGTTGTTGTATGGATATGAGGCTAGAATACTAAGGTTATGATTCATAAGATTTATGTGGGGAGAGTTGTCTTCAATGATATTCAGAGAAACCACAGTATTATCATTCTAGTAGTAAGGTTGTGTTATTTAATATTGTTGTATGTTTATTCATATGTCTCGTTATTCTAAAATGGTATATGAGCGGGTTACTATGCTATACCTCCTTAAATAATTTATTTTTTACATAGAAACATATTTTGTAGTTTAGTCGTCAGATCTAGTAGCCTAGATCTAGGCATTTTGCTACAAGTTTGGGATTTTTTTCTCAAAACCCTAACCCTTTTTTTTCATATTTCTTACATTTATGTGCATTTTTTTTTAAATACGATGTCACCATTATCTTTGAAATGTATCTTTCATCCAAGATCGACTACTGGTTCATCAAAATCGACTACCGTTTGTCCATTTTTAAACTAATTTCCCTAGCCTAGCCTAGGTCATTTTAATTTTTGGTAAACCTAAATTTTTTAGTTAATTTTTAGGGTTCGTATTTATAGAACCTATTTTTTACTATGCCTAGATTTTTTACCAAACCTAGCTAGTTCTTCTAAAGCTAATAAATTTTGATTCGGGAGGTTTTTTTGGGCGATATTTGTTTTTGGGTGTGGTTTTTTGTTGCCTAACCATACAACCCTCTCCAATATGAGGTTGTACAGACCGTATGAATGAAATTTTTTATTGGACGACTGTTCTATTTAGCATTTTTGTTGTATGGCTGCCTTCTTTTGTAGATTTGTGTGATTAGAGCTTCCATTTTTTGCCGATTGGTTGTTTTATTCTTTTCTAAGAATCCAATTCACCCTCCACACAAGTTGCACAATTGTGTTTCTCTTGTGGGGAGGACTGTACGGATGATTTAGTGCTCAAAGTATTTTCCAACTTGATTTTTCCATGTTATTTCTTGTTGCAGGTAAGTTTTAGTATGGTTTTTTGTAGTGTGGAAACTCATAAACAGGGTAAGTTACTTCCGTCATTCACCAAAGGTAAGAAAAATTATGATTATTCTTGTCATTAGCTTCTTGTATTTTTGCATTAGGTTTTAGTTTCTTAGTTTTTTCAGCATGTTTGTAGAGATTGTCTCTTGTTCCTAACTTTTGTTTCTTACTAACCTACCTGTGTGGAAGTATTTTTGACATTTTCAAGAGAATGTATCTCTATAATTTATTATGGTGACAACAAGAAACCATCCAGTGCTTAAGGCTTAGTTGCTTAGTGGCCAGATTTTTAAAGGGATATCATTTTTTTATTTTGATCATATTTTCTCTCTATTTATATGTTGTTGCTAACCCTTGTTATGTAAAATTAATTTCATTTTTTTGGGTATTATCATGATCATTATATTCTTTAATATTTGAGTTTCTTATGTACATATTATCTCTCTTTTATTCACTTTCTCCACAGGGTTTTGTTTTTTGAAGAATTGTGGGATCGCTTGGTTCTACAGATTGTTCATATCTTGAGTTTCTTAGTATATTGACATTTTCATTCAACATTGATTCTTGATAGTTGCAAGTGTCTTCTTATTGCACTTTGTTGAGGATATGATTGCAATTGTAATGGATTCCTACATTTTTCCTCTCTTCACCGTATCCTTGACAGCAACAATGTTTGAAAGTATTTTCCACTTTATCTAGGATGTTTGAAGTTGTAATCAAGTGGAATGTCATGTAATCTAATTAAATTTTGTTTCATATAACCATATTCCACTAATAATTTAATGTAATGAAGTGGCATCTTCTACTGTAAATTCATGATGATTATGTATGGGGACCATTTTCGATGGATATACCATTTGGGTCTTGTATTTGCAATGTAATCTTCAGTAGATTTCTTTGGTTGTGAATATTGTCCTCTAGAAACATTTTGATGTATAGATATGAGGTTCTTGTATTCGTAATACGATCTATTGAAATATTATTGCACCTACCAGCCTCCTTGGGATAATTGTTTGCTTAGCACATGCTTTTTTTTATTGTCCATTTAAGGTTTGTGTACATTGTCGTGGTGTTCTGTAAGAGTTATTTCAATTGTTTTTTGAGTTATGGTTGTGATGATTATATGATAGCCACATGTTTAGTTGTATTGTCCATTTCAGGTTTATATACACTATTGTAGTGTTCTACAAGAGTTCATCATACAAATTGGTTTGAGTGCAATTTCATAATTCAATGAGAATCAGTTGTTATCTTCATCAAATCCATGAGGCAAAGTGTGTCCTTATTCACATCTTATGGGAAATTATGGAAGGCGTCATCAAGGGGTAGTGTTAATGTAATGACATATTCCTCCATAAGTGTCAATATAGAAGGTATTGTCTTTATTATTCTTACAGGAAGTGTTGGAATTTATTGTAATTCCATATTCCTCCATAAGTGTCCCTTCTCCCTAGTCATCGTTAATGGGGAGTGTTAGAATATGTAATGATTCCTTGTGTGGTATTGTTGAAATTTATTAATTTGGAAGTTAATAATGTCTACTCTTATGTAAAAGAGTCATCCCACATTCATCATGGAGTAAAACACTCTTGTTATCATGTATTATATAAAGAGGTCAAAATACATTTATCCACTATTACATTGGGCCACTTTTCTGACACTTTATCGACGAATTTGCATAACAAACACGTCGTGCTTCCAACGAAAGAATGAACCATGTCTTCGTCTACAAATTTGATGTTATTTAGATGAACAACCATTCATCATTATTCCAACTACAATTTTGACGCAACAGTTAGTCGAAAATCCAATGAAATATTCGTCGGTATCTCATCGGTCTTCAGACGACAACTTGAACCCATTTTTGTCATCGTAGTCTCAAATTTCTTACTCCAACACCTAGGTACTTTGTTATCTAGTGATTTCCTTACTATAATCAAATTAACAACTCACAAAAAAATATTACATTACTGAAATATTCAACTCAATATCATGGAGCAGAAGCATAAACTAGGAAACTAAATCAAGCACATAAGAGCACCAAGAATTTGAGTAAACACCCTTGGAAAAACACCAGAGGGAAAACCAATATTGAGAATGATTTTATTATGCTAAAATCAGGGCTCCCATAACAGGGATAATGGCCCACTAAGAGAAATACAACTACATACTAACCTGGAAAGGGCTGACCTCTGGTACAATCAATTCTGGCACATTTTTATAGGCATCCATGACTGTCTTTTTTGTGACTCACGGATATCTATGAATTTCCTCACTGAAACCCATGGATGTTTGTGATTGTCACCTCTGTGATCTGTTGATATGTACGTAAAAATTTGTATGGTTTGACTCCTTCATGTGGCTTTATTCTGCTGAAACCCACCTACATATGCCTCTTTTCTATGTTCTCCTTAACCTGTATGATCTCCAAATAAAGGTCTTTCTTCACCTATCCAAGATCTTGAACCATAGACCTTCATGATCCAGTACTCTATATTGAATCCCTCAACACCTGTCAAGTCAAGTGTAATCCTTGGTCCTCTTGAATCATCGTCTTTCGTGATCCAAGTACTCGATTAGAGGTACTTCTCTACTCCTGAGTGTGACCTTGGAGACTCCACAATAGAAAAGGTCCTCATTCTCTATCTGTTTGAATTTACTAACGTTGGTCCTCTTGAATCATTTTCCTTCATGATCCAAGCACTCGAGAAAAGGTCCTTCTCTAGTCGTGAGTGTGACCTTCATGACTCCACACTAGCAAAAGTCCTCCTTTGATATCTATGCGAATGGCATCTTCCTCCTTCTACTATCCTTGATTTTATAATCATGAGTTACAATCTATTTCTAATATCCAAAGTGATCTACAATTGAGATTACTTCTCACACTCACTTGAGATTTAGATTACATGTTGCATGCTAAGTAATTTTAGCATGTTCCCTAAATAACTCAATTAACTAATTACATAATTAATTAATAAAATAAATTTACTTTAATGATTCATTTAATTAAAGTAAATTCAAGAGTAGAAGTCTTTGGACGATTTCCACACATCCAGACACATAGACCTATGTAGAAATTCTTTTTTGATGCTACCACAAACATCAACACTCCATCTTAGTGAGGAAGGTATTTCCTGAAGAGCCACCTAGAACTGGACCTACCTTCAACTCTGGCACAATTTCACATACCTCATCAAACATACTGGCATTCCTCCAACCCTGCTGGTTAGTTTCTCCCTAAATATTGGAAGTCTCGGAATCGATGACGCTACATATCAATGCCACAAAGTTTGAAACCTTCTTCGAAGGCCTTCTCTCCCTTAATGTACTCCTATAATCTTTTTTCTCTTGAGAATCCACCAATGTCATCTCGTACCAACTCAGTCTCCCGACAGAAATGGAAGGGAATAACTCCCTCTTCCCCTATGAAGGTTCACTCCTCACACTGGAATTCTATGAACTCTTCTCATCCTTCAGTTGCTCACCCTTTAGAGCCTCTTGCTCCTCGTCCTTTGTCATTGAAATCGATCCATGATCCAATATCCCCTTGGATCCTCTTACAGGATATCATCCTGGGATAATGGTTCATGAGGTGTTAGAACTGAGATTCACCCTCAGATTGTAGGAGGATAAGCCCAGTACCCATCAAAATGTTTTTGGAGGTAGGTTTTATGAATGGAGGTCAAATGGACAAATCTCAAAAAAAGAATGTTTTAACACAAAAATTGGACAAGCAATGCATAAGGAAATGAGGTCATCATTAAATTCAATCAGTGGTTTAAGGTTAAAGGTGAGAAGAAGGAAGACTTAGTGAGAAAGGTGGACAATTCTGTCATGACCATCCGGCCTTCAAGCAGCTTGGTGAAGAAAAACTCAGGCACAAGAGCACTCTTGAACTTAAGTTTCAGACACTGAAATATATCACAGTATCATAATAATCAAACCTCAATTATCATGTGACTATGAAAACTCATATGGATCCTCCATGCATGATAAGTTCAGCATAAGGGGAAATAAGACAACAAAAAGAAAGTACTGGAACAGGTCACAGCAACATTATAATCAAACCTACATTACAATACAACTGCAACCCTTGTATCAATCCTCCATGCACTAGTGTTTCAGCACAGTTTAAACAAGAAGATGAAATAAAATGACTTATATTAATGTGAAAGTCTCAAGTTTTATACATAACCAGAGAATAGCTCTAGTATCAAAATATTACAAAATAGGGAGCTTTGCTTAACCAGTTGATGACCATAACAAAATATTGAACTGATCTATTTATACTCATATCAATCCACAACTACCAGGAGTGTGATCTGGCCATCCCATTCAAGGCTTTACATATGTACATCCTTCTTTCAGACTATGTGTGTATCCTTCTTTCAGACGTGAGCTCAGATCAACATGGGCCTGTAGAAAAAATCATCCATTAGGGTACCTTGGGCTGACATTTCTGTCTCCATGGCCAAACCCTCCATGCCTTCTATCTATGGAGTGAGTCGAGGTTTCAACCACCAGTCCTTTTTCATTAACTACTTTTTTCTTTGGATTGCAACGAGGCTTAATGCCTAGGGGGAGGCCACATGTTGCTCTTATATTTTTCATTTTATAAGCACGTGAATGCGGGGTCCTCGAAGGCAATTTGGACCCACACCACTTTTGATCCCACAATTCACCACCTTCTTCCATGTAGCTCTTTTACTATACCACAGTTTTGATTGTGGGACCACTCAAGGATTTTAATGCTCGAGAAAGTTGTGTCCCCGTAATGAAGCGTGGTCGTTGATCTAGTCGCATTTTGTGATCTGGGTAGCCCTTCCAATTTAGCACCCCCGCTAAATTTTATCCACCTGCCAACTTTAGGATCATTCTAACCGCGCTTGGATATGGCACTAATTTTGGCGTTGAACAAGAACACTTCCTGGAGGATGATCTAACATGGTGGCCTGATGTCACTTTGCTTACGTGTCATGAAAAGAGAGGTGACGCGTTTCGACACCAGACGGATGCCAAGTTTCATGACTGATGAGAGCGCCACATGTCTGAACTAATGACTGCCATGTACTTTGGCACTTCAAAGCTCGGGAGTGGTCTACATGTAGAGCTAGAGCTTCAAAGTGAATGACAACCATCGATCTGAGGAGGACATGTGGTAGGGATCTCTGGACTCTAGGAGAAACTACTTCGAAGGAAAATGGGAGAAGGAAAGTTGAAACTCCCGAAGTAAATATTGATCATCCGTTCTAGAGGATGCTTGGCACCTGATCTACAACTCTGGAGGAAATTGAGAGGGGAAGTCTTGAAACTCACAAAGCCTGAAGTCCCATAGAAAACTACCACTGTTATATTTGGATGGACATGCAACAATGATCGTTGGACTTCGAGAGAAAACACTCTGGATGAAAGTGAGAGGGGAAAAGCTGAAACTCCCAAAGCCCAAATTCCCGAAGTAAATCATGATTGTCCGATGGAGAAGGACATGTGGCACCTGATATTTAACTCCAGGGCTTCAGTTTGGCGCTATACCTCATGCAATTTTGGCATGTTGAATACACGCGAGTCATTGATCTGAAATGCTCTTGGGATCTCCGTCGTTGGAAAAATAAACCTGCCTGTTGCTTGTATTTTAAGCCCGAAATGGGTTTCTTTTGAATGTTGTGTTTGGAATTTTCTATGCAACAAAGGACTTGGTCGTCCTATGACCCTTTGACAGATTTATGTGATAACATTGGCTCCACAGGGATGGCATGCTCCCTGTGAGATGCCAAGAACAAGAAGTTCCAGTTCCTTTGTTGTTGGGTTGTGGAGTCGAGCTCAGATACATTTGTTGAAGGAAATAGGGTGACATGTGCACTTCTCTACTTACAAAAAAATTAAAAAAACACACATGCTCCAGAAGGAGCTTATTTATGTACAATCCTAAACTAATCATTTTTATAATGCGCTACGTGAAAACAAGCTTCCACCAGAGCCATTCAAATAACTTCCTAATTGAAAAATTATTTACTCTGTCACTGGTCAGCAAGGGATAAAAAAACTGTGATAGAAAACTCATTAAATTCTTCAGATTACCTCCCATGATGAACGTAAGATAAATCTTGGAGGCTTCAATACATTGAGGAAATTCAACTCCATGTATTCCCCTACATGTTCATAAAATAGGTGATAAAACCTAATAGGTTGGTAATAGAAAGCCTACTATGCTTAACAGTTGCTCACATATGGTTGAATGTCTAAGGCAAGCATAGGTGAGTGAAAGGCTGATGCAGGTTGTTGATCCACTTCTCTTTTTACTTCTTTGATAACATCTGCTAGCTAATGGAAATAAATCTCCTCATGTATATCAATGGATGGCTCTTTCTCTCTATCATGCTGCTCTTGGTAAAAGATTTCACTTTCATTAGAAATCTGGCTGCTAATGTTTTTTTCTTCCAAGACAAAAAACACCTTAGCATCTTCATCATTGTCTCCATAATGATCGAATAAAGGGGGATCCTCGAATGACATACCAAGAGGTATCTTCTTCCCAACATGAGAAAAATATTCTTCATTATTAAACACGGGCTTCCTTTCAAGATTCAATCCAGGAACCAATATATTATCATCATTATATGAGTCAAAAATAGGTTGCCCATATCTATGATTTTTAGAGATGGGGTTACAAAGAGTATCAGCTTTCAGAACAGGCTTAATTTCTTCACTTTCCTTATTGAGACAACAAACCAAGTTTTCATCTAATGCAGATGAACAGGGAAGAGAAAGAGTTGATTCATCTTCCAAGGAATCTTCTTCATTCTCACAGCCTTCATAAGAATCAGTTATATCCTTAGCACAGTCTTTATATTCATTGTAACAACTATGACAAATTAACTCATAGGAATAAAAAATTTGATAATGAATATTGAAAGCTGCATGAAACTCTTTGAGTGAAGAAATGGTAGAAATCTTGAGAGAGTGATACCAAATACGAGCATCTCCATGAAGAGAGTACATAAACAGCTTCATACGTATTTCTTTATGTTGGATTTTGAGATGTTGCATCAAAGCATGAAATTCTAGAACATGATCAAGAGGGTTGTCATTCTCACCTTCATAAAATTTGGGTAGCATATCTTATCATTCATCAATTTAAGGCACGTGATCTGGATAACCAACTATGGCTAAGATATTTAGTGGGCAAAACCTTCTAGCCAGGATACCCTTCATAGCCATTTGATTTGTCTCCTTCCAGTGGATTCACCAACAGATTCTTAATGACGAAGTCTCCATGGTAAAAGATAAGAAGTTAGAATAACATGTCTAGCTTTAGTTCACCATCTAAAACTGGATCTCTACAATGTCGTTCTTCCCAAGGATATTTTCAAACTAGAACAATAGCCGAAAGCCTTCTTGAGAGGTATTTCATTTCTTGATAATATTTTATGGATCAGCTTCACATGTTTCCAGAGACAATTGTGGAGTAGAACTCATGTGTTTGCCTTTGGGAGCCACAACTAAAATAGTGGAGTCGCCAGGTGTAAGTTTCAATCTTCAAGGTACTGATTTCTAATGCACCTTCAGAATCAGAATTTATTTTTCATTCAATCCCATCGAAATGTCTTCAATTCATTCCCTGGCAACAGTTCCATGTATGTTAGCACTGAGAGTCACCCTCATATTGCAGAAGGATAAGCCCAATACCCATTAAAATTTTTGTGGAGATAGGTTTTATGAATAGAGATCAAATGGACAAAGGTCAATAAAAGAATGTTTTAACACAAAAATTGGACAAGAAATGCATAAGGAAATGAGGTCCTCATTAAATTCATTTAGTTGTTTAAGGTTAAAGGTGAGCAGAAGGAATACTTAGTGAGAAAGGTGGACAAGTCTTCCATGACCATCCAGCCTTCAAGCAGCTTGGTGAAGAAAAACTCAGGAATAAGAGCACTCTTGAACTTGAGTTTCAAAAACTGAAATATATCACAGTGGCACAATAATCAAGCCTCCATTATCATGCGACTACGAAAACTTGTCTGGATCCTCCATGCATGATCATTTCAACATAAGGGGAAATATGACAACAAAAGGAAAGTATTGGAACAGGTCACATCATCATTATAATCAAACCTACATTACAATACAACTACAACCCTCGTCTGGATCCTCCATGCACGAGTGTTTCATCATAGTTTAAACAAGAAGATGAAAGAATTTGAATTCTATTAATGCAAAAGTATCAAGTTTTATACATAACTAGAAAACATCTCTAGTATCAAAATATTACGAAATAGGGAGTTATTCTCAACCAGTTGACGACCATAAAAAAATATTGAACTGATCTATTTATACTCAGATCAGTACACAACTATTAGGAGTGTGATCTGGCCATCCCATTCAAGGGTTTACATTTGTGGATCATTCTGTCAAATTGTGTGTGTATCCTTCTGTCAGGCTCAAGCTCAGATCAGCATGGGCCTGCAAGAGAAATCGTCCATAGGGGTACCTCAAGCTAACAATTATGTATCCATATCCATACCCTCCATACCTTTTATTTATGGAGTGATTCAAGGTTTCAACCACCACTCCATTTTCATTAACTACTTTTTCTTGGGATCGAAATGTGGCTTAATGCCTAGGGGGGGGGGGCATGTGTTTCTCTCATATTTGTTGTTATATAATCACATGAATGCAGGGCCATCGAAGGTGGTTTGGACCCACACCTCTTTTGAGCCTGCAATTCACCACCTTACGCCACATATCTCTTTTACTATATCGCGATTTTGATTGCCGGACCACTCAAGGATTTTAATGCTCGAGAAAGTTGCATCCCTGCAATGAAGCGTGGTCGTTGATCTAGTCGCATTTTTTTATATGAGAAGCCCTACCAATTTAGCGCCCCCACTAAATTTTATTCACCTGCCAACATTAGGATCATTCTAACTGCACTTGGAGATGGAAATGAACAAGAACACTTCCCAGAGGATGATCTAACATGATGGTCTGACGTCACTATGTTAACGTGTCATGAAAAGAGAGGTGACACGTGTTGGTGATAGATGGATTCCAGGTGTCATGAATGATGAGAGAGAGACATGTATAAACTAATGACTACCATGTACTTTGGCACTCCAGAGCTCAGGGGCAGTCTGCATGTACAGATGGAGCTCCGAAGTGAACGACGACTGTGGATTTGAGGAGGAAATGCGACAGGGATCTGTGGACTCCAAGAGAAACTACTTCGGAGGAAAATGAGAATGGGGAAGATGAAAATCCCTAATCCCGAACTCCCAAAGTAAATATTGACCGTCCATTTCAGAGGACGCGTGGCGTTTGATCTGCAACTCCGAGGGAAAGTACTTCGGAGGAAATCTGGAGGGGAAGTCTTGAAACTCCTGAAGCCCAAAGTCCCGAAGAAAAATACCACTGTTATATTTGGATGGACATGTGGCAGTGATCGGTGGACTTCGAGAGAAAACACTTCAGATGAAAGTGAGAGGGGAGAAGCTGAAACTCCCAAAGCTTGAATTCCTGAAGTAAATCATGATTGTCCAATGGAGAGGGACGTGTGGTCCCTAATATTTAACTATGGGGCTTCGGTCTGTTTCTAGATCTCGCGCAACTTTGACATGTCAAATACACGTGAGCCATTGATCTGAACTTCTCCTAGGATCTCCGTCATTGGAAAAATAAACCCGCCCACTGCTTGTATTTTAAGCCCGAAATGGGTTGCTTTTGAATGTTGTGTTTGGATGTTTCTGTACAACAAAGGACTTGGTCATCCTGCGACCCTTTGACAACTTTATGTGATAACACGAGGAATAAAAATCAGCAAATAGCCAAGCCCTATAAACCTCAAGATTAGTCTTTTGATCTTGTTAGTTGACTATTATTTCCCTTTCTTCCCTTTTCTCTTGTCCTCGAACCTTTCCTTACACACTTGAATGAAATTCCTTCTTCATCCACTAAATTAGATCTTACTCGCTCATTATTTTTGTGTATTCTTTCCACTAAGAAATATCCAACACCTGCAACCGAGCACCTCTATTGTTTTTCTATGAACTTGTACCTACAACTCCTCTGTGGCCCAAATTTGTCCTTACTACTAGATATACCCGATTCTCATGGAATTATTCTAGTTTCTCACGTGGCTTCTCCTCTCCTTTGGACTAATTAGATCTCTAGGTGATATTCCTTCTTCACCCCTTTCTAAGATATCCTTGACCAAAATTTTTTCTTTTCTCTATATGTGAGTCACTGAATCCAATAAATATGACATCCTCTCATCTATGGATGAACATCCTTCTTCACCTATCTGAGATCCCTTTGACTCACTATCCTTTGTGGCTCAATCACTTGAGAAAAAATCCATCTTTTCTCCTAAGTATATGACACGGACACATGATAAAAATTCCTTCTCTTCTCAAATGTGCTCCCTCTCTCCTTCAAATCCTTGGCTCTGATGTTTCCCATAAATCGGTCCTTCTATTTATATCTACTTGTTTATAGATATGATAATATCTCATACAAATATGATTGATTTGTTGCAAAATAAAGTGGATATGTTCTTAGTCCTTCAAGCACCCACCTCAACACTCTTAATCCCATAGATTTTTTGTTGCAACCCTAGATCTGAACTTGATCTCTACTATGGTAACTAAGATCTCATAGATATTTCGATATCATGTGCACTTTGTTTCCTTCTCAGAGAAACCTTGCTCTGATACCATGTCGAATTTCTCACTCCATCATATAGGTACTTTGTTATATAGTTATTTACTTACTGTAATCAGATTAACATCTCACAAAATAATAATACACTACTGAAATATTAAACTCAATATCATGCAATGGAAGCATAAACTAGGAAACTAAATCAAGCACATAAGAACACCAATAATTTTGGGTAAACACCCCTAGAAAAACCCCAGAGGGAAAACTAGTTTCGAGAATGATTTTATTATGCTAAAAGAAGGGCTCTCATACCAGGGATAATGGCCCACTGAGAGAATTACAACTGCAGACTAACCTAGCAAGGGTTGGCCTATTGTACAATCAATTATGGCACACTTTTCTAGGCATTTGTGACTCTCTTTTCTATGACCCACAGATATCCTAGACTTTCCTCATTGAGACCCATGGATGTCTGTGACTATGTCCTATGTGACCCATGGATATGTATGGAAAGTTCGTACAATAAATTCCATACAGACTGACTCTTTCCTATGGATTTCTTCTGTTGAAACCCACCTGCGTATGCCTATGTTTTCTCTTCTCCTTGACCTATATGAACTCTAGATGAAGGTCCTTCTTCACCTATCCAAGATATTGAACCATAGTCCTTCATGATCCAATACTCTATGTTGACTCTCTCAACACCT
>JZKD02S0389743.1:0-18361 GCA_000966675.3 Picea glauca | reverse complement strand
CCTTCTACTTGAATTCATCCAAGAATTCAGCGCCATATGTGTGGTCGGACGTTGTGGGCAGCTTATACATGGCTTGCAGATGTTCCGGCCTGAAAGTCCTGATGGTGACTTTCTGCTCATTTATGATGGTTCTAGTTGGTATGTCTACATGGTCCAATGCCCATCAGACCATGTCATAATATGGAAGAAACCATGGCATGGCTGCTACTCTATGCATTCCAGATTGGATGACTATTTTGTACTTGGTGGTTATATCATCTTTTTCGTTGTCGCTGGAGTCATCAGAATAGTCCACCAACTCTGCCTGTATAACATCTGAAATGAATGACCAATTCGGGATAGAATCGATACTTTGAGGTGAAGTATCAGCGACATTTTCTGAGCCTTGTCCTGAAACCTCAACATTCGCCTTTGATTCTTTTCGCGGAGCCATGGCTGGAGATTACGTTTTGGATCTTCTGCAATAGAAATGCGTATACATACAGAAGTCAACTGTGCAAAGATAATGTGCTCTGCGTAATATGAAATGCATTTGTTATAATGAATCACAACCCTTATATATATTTGAAAACTCGGTACCTTTCAGAATAATTCTGTCAAATCACATTTGGAAATAAATTTTTCCATAAAAATCCAATCTTATATTTATCGATTTACCCTATTTCCTCATTAATGTCATAAATTTTGGCGGTTTAAAAGTCAATTGGTGTATGGAAAGAATAAGGCTACCTCTTGAATCGTGAAAGCATCGAAACATGGGATATGTCTTGATTTATCTTAATTAATTCAGTTTTACCAACGTTAATCAATATTTCGGTAATCGTTATATCGGGGATTTTAGTTTAAAACTTTGAATCTCTAACACCCGAGACTGCGAAGATCGATTTTATTTAATAAAAGGTAATTGTGATTTGGGGTTCGATTAATTTTATAATTATTATATTCACCGTATCGCGACTCGGAGCTTCGAAGATAAGTTTCTGGAAGATTTACATGCCGAGTTGCGAAACCGCGAGATCTCGATAACATGACTTAATTAAAAGGGAAGATAATCTTGGATTAAGTGATCAATTAATTAGGTTATAACCGCATTGTGATTTATACGGTGTAACTTTCGAAAAGGACAACGCTGAGTGGTGAAATACTGAGAGAATATTTTACCATGGTTGAGCTTTTACCTTTAACCTTGACATGGGTTACTCAAGTAAGGACCTCGTGCTCTCGGCTATCGGGGCCATGAAAATAAATTTTTGGATTTGGTGAATTCCGAGGTGCAAAACCCCGATGACGTTTAATCATGGGTTAGGGAAAACTTTACCCTCGTTATTGTCTTAAGTGAAAAATTCAAAATAATTTCACTGTTTCATGGCTCGGGATGTGTGAACTACATGACTTATAGTATCCGACCTACCAGATCCCGAAGTAGAACAAAAGAGGAAACAACTTTACGAAAGGTAGGACTTGTTTTGAGAGTATAATAATCATTGTTGCTCGCGTGATAAAGATTTAGAGATCTCGATATCTTAGAGGGAGAATATGAAAACCATCTTTAGATTTCAAGCATTAAAAATGAAGTTTGTGACAGGCTAGAAAAACAAGGGCGGCTCCAACATAGGCTCCAACTAGGGATCCCACCTTCCTTTGAGGCAGGAAGAATAGTAGACCATGTGCCAATATTGGGTAAATGGAGTCAATATCTCGATCAGGAAAAAAGGTTCCCGAGAAAAGGGTATCGAAGGGGGAAAGAGACTTTGTTCTTCACCTTGAAAAGAATTTTTCAAAAACAGATACTCTTTTTAAACACGACTGTAGTCCCTTTCACAACTTTCCCTTTCCCTGCTACTAATTTCAGGTCTGCTTTAAGACAATCGAAAAAGTTCTAGGAGACCCAACAGATCTTGCGGCTATCATCTTGCATCAAAAGAATAAGATCATATGTTTTTAATTGGGACGTCCCGTCTAAATTTGGGATGTGGATCAAGTTTTTAAAAATCATTGGTTACCAGAGTAGAGTGATATTCATGTATAACAACCTTACAGATCTCAGATATTTCTTCACTGCCAACGAGCCTATTCAATACCCCAGTGAAGTTATCAGGCCCTTTTAACTGAATTTCCTTTCACCACTTCGGAATAGATTTATGCATTTAAATGCTGAGATGAGGGCAATCATTTCTGAATTTCCTTTCATCGTCTCTTGGACTAGGTGGGGGAAATCATTTCTGAATTTCCTTTCACCACCTGTCTTGTAATTTGCTTTTTAAAGCACAAAGATGGGGGCAATCAGTTTGTATTAGGGATGATATCTGTGTAATATTTTTCATTATAGGTCTGTCAACTTACTTTGATTACTCAGTACCAACCTTCCCTTGACCTTGATAACATATTCATTCTTAGGGAAAAAAAGGAAAATAACTTTTTAAGGGCATTCTATTTGAGCAAGCTTCAATTCTCTGATGTCGTTGAAAAACCTAGGAAAGTTAGGATCACTCTAAACGTTCCTTCGCTTAGCAGGGGATCAAGTAGTTGTGAAGACTCGCTTTCTTTCCACAATTTGATTTGAAGCTCACGAGGTTGAAACGAAAAACCTTTACCCCTTCGTCTATGAAATAGAAAGGTGGAAACTTTTTAAAAGGTAAACTCGAAGATAGAAATGATGCCAGACAGTGATTTACTGACTGTAAATACAGAGGTCAAACAATTCAAAACTGACTCTTGTAGGTATTTTCGGGGATAATTTTGAATGACTATTTTTAGATTGGGTGAATTGTTTAAATTGTCTTAATTTTTTCAAAGATTATCAACCCAGGAAAGATTTCAAAGATGATGTTGCAGTTTGAATGGAATTACCTCGGTTTTCTTTTACAGTCCTTTATAACATGTCTTTTGAGAAATCTCATCTTTACCTTTTCATTTTACTTTATTTGTGCAACATGAAATTACTTTAGGTATCACCTGTTTATGCTGATTTGTTTCTAACACCGACTTTCAATTTACTCCTCCTGCATGTTTCATATGCAGCTAGAATCCTGTAAAAGGAAAATACGAATCTTATCCGAAATGTGTCGAAAGTTCATGAACGAAAAAAAAAGAAAATCAAAAATCAATGTTTAAATGAAAATACATATATGTACACAAAATATATATAATAAAATTTATTTATTTATTTTTTATTTTATTTTTGAATCTGGCGACTGTTACGTCATGTAATGCTTCAGATACCGCCCATTGACAGGGGCGTTGAGGACTTCTTCATCTAAATTTTCTAGTAGGAAATAATGTTTTCCTTCCAAAATCGAGACCCTGAATGGTCCATACCAGAGGTGGTCAAATTTACCATGTTTTGTTGCTTCTTCCTTCCTTGCATCCCATCTTAACACTAAATCACTTTGGAGGAATTCTTTGTCCTTTGCTTTGCAGTCAAACAATGCCTTCATGTCTTCTTGGTACTTCTTCATCTTTTCATCAACTTCGACTCTATGCTGTTGAACCTCAATCAGTTGATTAATTCTCCTGGTTACATGATTGGGTTCTTCATTTTTATCTTTCCATAATTTCATCACTGGTAGCACTAGGTTTATAGGTAGAATAACATCTGTCCCATAGACCATTTGAAAAGGAAAAATGTCGATAGATCTTTTAGTGCTTATGTGGTTTTCCCACAATGCGTATTTTAGGTGTACGTGCCAAGACCTTTTATTTTCATGCAATACTTTCTTAATTATATTTACCAGGCTCTTGTTAGATGATTCGGCCAATCTGTTCCCCTGGGGGTAATATGTTGTGGAATGGCCAAGAACGATGTTATACTTTTGACAGAAGTTGATCATAGCCATAGATTTAAAGGCCTGGGCATTGTCAGTAACTATCTTTCAGGGACAACCGAATCTTGACAAAATATTGTCTTCCAAGAAATCGATTACCACCGAGTCTGTTGCCCTTTTGGTTGGAATGGMTTCCACCCACTTAGTAAAATAATTTGTAGCTGTTAATATCCACTTGTGTTGAGCACTGGAATGGGGATTGATCTCGCCTATGAATTCTAGACCCCATTGGTGAAATGGGGCTTCGAATTTTACTAGAACTAGAGGCAGTGTCGGGAGCTTCTGTTTACCTACAAATAGTTGACAAGGGTTGCATGCACTCACTTTGGAATTGACGTCCGAAAAGAGTTTTGGCTAGTAGTAACCAGCCCTCAATATCTTGTAAGCTATATCTCTCTATGCATGATGCCCCCCACAGACTCCCTCATGAAATTCGTCTATAACCTGCTGAGTTTCCGATTCCACTAAACAGACTAACAAGAAATCGAGTGGATCTTTCCAATATAGTTGACTTTCGGCGATACAATATTTAACTGCATGGAGTTTTAAAGTTCTAGATTTAGATGGTGATATTTCATTTGGGCATTTTAGAGTTAGAAGGTATGACACTATGTCTCTATACCATCCCGATGATAAAACCTTCTCTTGGATCTTGTTTGGACTTGTTTCTCCATTCATCTTGTTTACGTCTATGTCTTCGTCACCTTCCTATAGGAAATCGATATCTAGGGCTCTAAAATTCGACTCAGCTAAGAGTTTGGCTAGGCCTTGCCCTTTTATCAATTTAGTCAATTTGACCTCCAGATCAAATTCCTGGATTTTGGCGAGCCATCGCCCTCTTTTTTCGTCACTGTCTGGTTGTACCAATATATCTTTCACAGAACTGGTAGGTACGTATGCAATTATCTTTGAGTGTAGTACATAAGTTATGAATGCCTTTAATGCTTTTACCATTACATATGCCTATTTTTCTATTATGTCATACTTCAGTTCTGTGTCTCTAAGGATTTTTCTAAAAAAACATGATCGGTTGTTCGAATCCTTCTTCATTTTTTTGAAGGAGCACCGGGACGATAGTGTGTTCAGAGGAAAATGAGAAAATAAGAAAATCTTTCAGATAGTCTGGGCTTGCTAACACAGGTGCCTCGCTTATGAATTTCTTAATATGCATGAATGATGCTCTGGCCTCGGTTGTCCAATTTACTTCATTGTCCTTCTTCAACATACCTGTGATCAATTTAACAATCTCAGTGAAGTTCGGGATAAACCTTTGTAAAGAATTTATTCTTCCTAAGAAAGATTGAATCTCTTTTACATTTCTAGGAATATTTATAGTATCTATTGCTTCAATCCTCTTAGGATCAATCCTGATTCCATCCCTAGATATGATATGGCCCAAAATCTTACCTTCCTGCATGGCAAAATGTGATTTTTTGGGGTTTAAAGATAGACCAAACATGTGGCATTTTTCGAAAGTCTGTTTAAGATGGATCAAGTGTTCTTCATCGGTTTTAGAGAAAACCATCAAATCGTCGAGGTAAATGACTACGAACTTGTCCCTTTCTCCTATGAAAGCGATATCCATAGCGCGCTGGAATGTGGCCCCTGCATTCATCAAACCAAAAGGCATTTTTTCATACATGAACGTACCCCATGGTGCGGTGAAAGAAGTTTTTTCCCTGTCTTGTTCATTCATGGCGATTTGATTATAACCAGAGAACCCATCTATCATATACATTTGGTTTGCTTCAACAATTTTTTCTAACACATGGTCCATTTTGGGCAGTGGATAATTGTCCTTGAGAGATGACTTATTTAAGTTTCGGAAATCCACACACAGTCTGATTTCCCCACTCTTTTTCCTGACTGGGACCAGGTTTGCTACCCAGTCTGAGTATCTCAGAGGTACGATTATTTTCGCGTCTAAAAGTTTCTTAACTTCTTTTTCGATCATAGGTAACAAAATGGGATTAATCTGCCTAATCTTTTTCCTAAACGGTTTGACCCTAGGATTCAAAGGTATTTTGTGATCAATTACGGAAGTATCATATGTTCTTAACTCATCATAAGACCAGGTGAAAAAATACTTATATTGTCTAAGTAGGTCTTTATACTTAATTTTTATTTCGGGAGGAAGGAACTTAGATATCTTTACTATACTGGATTCTTTTTCAGTTCCTAAATCACAGTCCTCCACTTCTTCTAGTTGGGGTTGTAAAGTGGATTTTATAGTACATCGTTCTGATAAAAAAGTCTTTCTAAAGGAATCAATCCTTTCGGAATTTGGTTATTTTTAAGGACCAACATACGATGATCTGCAATTTTTTCTCAGAAGGCTTCAGGATCTTTTCCTTCTTGCATGATTCATATTGGGTCATTTTGATTTTCTTGGTCTACATGAGTTTCAGATAATTCACCCACTGCTGCAAGAAATTTCTTAATTTGTTCGTCATCCTCAAAAACCTGCCATTGTCGGATATTGTCTAGTATAGAGGGTTTGTATCTGATTTCAATGTGATACTTCAATTTGAAAGTCGTGAGGGGAGAGAAGGTTGAGGCTGCTTTTGCCAATGCATCAGCTTGTAAATTCTCTACACGAGGGATAAAGTGTACATTTACGGATGAGAAAAATTTTTCCATGAGGTCCCAAGCACAATTTCTGTATGTTCTTAATCGGGGATGCTTGGCTAGGTACTGTTGGTTTATTTGTTGACTATTAACTCTGCATCAACATATACCTCTAATTTATTTATATTTATCTTCTTGGAAGCCTATAATCCTAACACCAATGCTTCATATTCACATATGTTGTTAGTGTAATCTATATCACACTGCAGTCGGTAGGAAAAAGGAACAACGAACTTACCTCCGGGAGCCACTAAAAGCACTCCTGCACCCACCCCTTTAGAAGATGAAGCACCGTCAAAATACATTTTCCAGAAACCGGTGTTACATAGATCCTCTGTCATGTAACTGGAATCCTCTCACTCTATATCATTTTCCTCCAGACAACCATCTAAACCATCATCAAAAGACAATATACAATTTTCCAGATCTTGGTCCGCAATGTAAATAGGGAAATTGTTTGGGTTTTGAGGGTCACTCACTATATATACTAATCTTGTTTCTCTGTACAACCGAGTGAACTGACCACCGAACATAGGAATTGTAGCAAACATCATGTCCACTTGAAGAGAGTCACCCAACTTGGCTCCCCATGACCTAGATAACAACAAGCCATACTTAGGGGGAATATTTGCAATAACCACATATATCAGGATACTCTTAACCGGGACCTGTGCCAGGGTAACTACCAAATCCTTTATCATCCCCATACATTTAACCCTTCTCGAGTCAAAAGAATCAAGATATCCATAAGGTCTGGTGATCTGGATCCCCAACTTGTCCATAATAATCTTAGGCATAACGTTATGGAAGGCTCTGGAGTCTAACATGCAATTATGTAGCAATTGATCATACACATTTAGAGTGATATAAAAGGGAGAAATGGTGTATTTGGCCCCTTCAAAATGGGGACCAAAAGTGATGTTATGTTTGTCATATTCCAAGTTTAAAACATCAGACTGGCTTTCTAGATCAGAGACACCCATCGCTTTGGTAATCTGTTTCCGATAAACAGGGTTTTTTGCTAATTCTACCAAAGGGATTGGTATCTTAATTTTATTTATCTCATTTTCAAAACTGAAAGCTATGATCACCTTGTCTGCTTCTTTGGTTGAGACTTATGAATCCTTATTTTCTGACTTATTTGTCTCGACCTCTTTATCACTCATGGTCCTGGTTAAAGATGTAACTTTATTTACTGGTTTGGTTCCTTGTGCTTGGGTTTCAACTTTTTTCACTTCGAAATCTTGTGTGCTTACTACTTTAGTTTTGTTGTTGGGTAATAAGGTTTTTTTCGGAGTAGGATCATAAGTTTTTCCTCTTTGGAGGATTTTCATGGGTTGAGCAGTTGAGATGGGCTTACTCTTAGATCTTAAGTTATACTTGGGTTGGATCTCACCCATTATCATCCCAATTTCTTGTTGAGATTCACAGAGATCAGTGAGATCACCTTCTTCACCCTTGTTAGACGGTTGTTGCGTGTTTAGAGATTTTTCATAGTCTTCTCAAGATAGATATGGTTGAGTGTAGTCATCATCGAAGTCCGTGACATCATTATCCGAATCTCCGAAGTCTTGAAAATCGTTCGCCCCTATAAAATTTTCATTCTTTAAGGGAGATTGTATTTTTTGATCTTCATTTTTTATTTGTCTTTGCTGGTTCGGGGGGTTGGGGTTCCTCTTGAAATCATTCTTGGGGAAAGAATCATCTTTGGCCTATTCGAGCTCCATTATGGATATTTTATTTGGCAGTTCTTTGATTGCTCTAGCCATATCGTCTGCCCTATCCTTTGCAGATCTATTGGACCCTGACAGACCTGCTTGTTCTCTAAAGAATTTGGTCTCTCAGTTTCCTATTTCTAATTTAGATTTAAGTTTACTCGAATCCATCATATTATACCTTATTTCTACTGCATCGTCCTGCATCCGATTTAGGGTGGCTCCCCTTCTTTCTCACAAAAGGAGTGCAAAATCCGGTTCAAAAGCTCTGACGAAAGTTACTTTGGCTGCAGGTTGGGACGGTTTAACCTCGGCTGGGATTTTATTATACAGTTTTTTGAATCTTTGAATAAATTTCATGACTATTTTTGAATTCCTTTTTCTTAAAGACCCAAATTCGGTTAAATAATATAGATGGTCTTTTCTCTTGCCCCATTGTCTGAGGAAAGCATCTTCCAAAGCGTCGTAAGACAAGATAGAAGCTATAGGGAGGCTCCAAAACCAAGTTCATACCTGGCCTTCGAAGGTTTGGACAAGAAGTCTTGAATATACATCTTCATGTTTGATACCCAGGATATCGGTGAATTGATCGAATAAATTAATATGTTTGGTCGCGGTCAGATCCCCTTCCCCGGTGAACTTGGGTAAATTTTTTATGTAATTTTTGGGAAGGTCGTGTAGGGGGATGGACAATACTAAGGGAGCATATCTGGCTGCAACTTTCGCAAAAAATATAGGAGGGGGAGCAGGCCCTTGGCCTCTAGCTCCTCCTAGAGGGGCTCCTCCTCCACCTCCTCCTATAAACCCTCCATCTCCTCCTCCGGCAGCTGCCATCGTTATTTGTGGAAAGTTATAAAGGGGGTTATGGTAAATTAAAAGTGACTCTTTATTTTCTTCGTGAAGAAGAAAATCTGATGAGGAAAGATAAGGAATGCAAGGACTCGGTTCCTCGGATTTGCAAGAGACGAAATTAGGAGAACCAACGGGTGTGGAAACTGAGTGTGTAACACACTCTGCAGAATTTGGTGAGGTTGGGAAATTGAACTGAAGGAAAGATGGTATGTCAAAAGCCAACGAACTTTCAAGAGGGCCCTTTCCTTTGTTTACTAAGGGAATTGTCAGATGAATCTCGCTCCTAACTTCAGAGCAGTTTGGCATTGAAACTTTAGTATCAAAGAGAGGACTGAGCGAAGTTGAGGGTTTGGAAGAAATCTTAGTCTTCAGTGGTGGGGTTTTAAGTTTTTAAACTACAGTGGTTGGCTTAAGAGAGCCTCTCACATTTAGAATCTTTTCAGGATCGGTAACGGGCGTAATCTGCTTACCATCTGGGTTTTGTCTGGTATTCCTTCGACCAGATGTCAGTTTATTATTTGTGGAGTCCCCAAGTCAAAGATTAGAAATCCTTAAAAGGTGTGTACTCTTTGTTCACTATCAAAGGGTAACACTTTCAATGAAAAACAAATGTCATTTTCCCAGGGAAAAAGATTTCGTAACTTCGGTCCCCAACAACGGCGCCAGAAAGATGTTGTTCCAGAGTCTGTACTTAAGGGTTAGAAGTACAATGTCTAGGCATTCGAAAGTGTGTAAAAGGTGGAGAAGAGAGAAATGTCAACCTTCGGTAAAGGAAACTAAAGAATATTTCTACGTTGGCGTTGTCTAGCTTCCAACTATTCCTGTTTGATTATATCTTTTTCAATGGCTGCCCATGAACATTCGAGTTCGACCCAATTAGTAGTTGTTTTAAGAATAGTGTCGAAAAGGTTTAAGGAAATGTGTGTTTGGTTTGATAATCTGGGTTCGATATTGGGTTGTGTTGGTATAGGGACAGTCATGGAGGAACAGTAAAAGTAGGAAAAACTTCAGAGAGAGATTGAGTGTTTTCTCAATTTGATCGTATAAAAGAGAATTTACGGTTTCAGGAATAAAACAGGGATGCAAATCAAAGGCTCTTTCCTGTAACTGAGTTATATTTTAATAAAAGGTATGAGGTGGGAGAAAAACATTTAGCTTTCTATGGTGTAAGGCTCCTATCAAGGGAGAATCTCACGTATAAACAGAAGAGGGAAAATGTAAGGAAATAACCGATGTAGCAGAGAATATGTGTAGAATTCTGAAAATATGGACTAGTCTTACACCCACTGATAGCTGGTACAGAGGAAAAACAGTAAACAATTACAGAAAACCAAAATTCATTCTCTATAGTAGTGGTCGTACTAAATTATAACGAAGCACATCAGTTAGGAATATGAAATGAAACAAAATATGAGATACAAGAAAACAAACTTGTAACACAGTCATGATGGAATTGAGAATCTTCAGATTTGCTTTGTATTAACTGTCAAATGTAAAACACTATGTTACAATCGACACAAAAAGGTCCAACCCTTTTCATTTATTTCTATGGTATATTTATACAATTTTACAAATAAGATAGAATCTCAATAGTCACAAAATTTCGGTTATGACAAGGAGGAGAGAAATCGCTCCATTTATTATTCTATGTCTTCACTTGGTGCCAGACATTTGTCCTCACGCGAGCTCGGTATAGGCGACACATCTTTTAACCAGTTTAGATATTAGCCACGACAATTCTTCTTGAAAGCTAGCTTCAAAGAAGTAGCATTCTCAGACAAATTGTTGCAGCCTGTCTTCCATCTATCCATATATGATGTTGATGGCGAATAATTGCGCGCTGGGTCTAATCATGAATTTGTCTATTTGGACTATGTCCACCATACTCATCTCGAAAATATCGACCGAATCTCTTTCCTCTTTTTCCTTTAGATCAAGCAAGATTTTTGCCACATTCATTTGCATCAACATCTCAGCATTACCTCCGTTGTCAATGCCTAGCAGATCGTCGTCTATAGAACTAAAAGCCTCTTCTAAGGAATTGGTTATATTTTTGGCTTGTTGCTTGCCTTCGGTGATGTTATGTTCCCATTCCTTTAATAGAATTTTTCCTCTCGTTTTCTCTGAAATGGTGAAACTGGGAGTACCTTCTGAAACCCTGTTGTTTGTGGCTATCACAAAATCTTGGAAGGCGCCCCGAGATGCTCCGGCTTCCCTTCCTCTAGCAGATAATTTCTCGAAAACCTGATTGACTAGCAAACAGTTGTCTCGGATCGCTTCTACCTTGGCGAGAAAATTTTTCTGTGTCGTAGAGACTCTGCTTCGAATCTCGATCACTTAGGATTTGAACATCCCGATGTTTATCATTTTGTTCTCGACGATCTCCACCCTAGTCTGTAGTTTTTCAATCAAATCCATTTGCTGGATCGCTTGCATATGACCATCCCAGACAACCAGTTTTTTTTGCTTGAGATTAGTTTTAAGCAGCTCTATGTCATTTTTATTGGCCAACCTGGCCTGCTCTATTCCTATGGTTGTCTGGTCATTAGTAGTCTCTGTTTCTATGGCCAGTCTGGCTTCAAGGGTCCTAATGAGGCGATTTTTTATTTTAAGTTGGTTTTTTAAGAGCCCAAATGAAAATTGATTCACCGAGGCATATGCTCCTAGTGTACTTGCTATTTCAGTAGTGAATTTCTTTCTCTTTTTGTCGTTTCCATCAGTTATAACTTTATATTTCTTGGTAGTTGACTCTCCTTCCTGGTAGAATTCCCTTTTTACTATTGCCTTTCTATTCTTATCAAAGAAAAACTCATTTGGAAGGAGTTCTTCCACCCTTATGGGCCTCAACTCTTCATTGAATATCCATCCTGCATCGATATTTCCCTGCGTTCAATGCAAGGGGGTAACTGATGTTATAGGTTCTCCAATCTTCTTCGCAAATTTTACCTGGGTAGCGATCGGACTCTGGTTCTTTGGCAGGTCGGGATTATTTATCTCTTCTTCTAGACTCTTAGTTTTCTCCTCCTCATCCTGGTGTTTTCCTTGGTCGAGAGTCGCATCCTTAGAGGCTTCGACATCCTTCTGTTTCATCTCCAAAGTATCTGGACCCTCACCTCGCAACACTGCGGGAAGACATCTATGTCGATGTTTCTATAACCTCAGAACATCGGCTCTTTCCTTGGGTGCTAAAGTTTGTATCCGAGACAAAATCTCAGCATAGGACCTTGCGCCTCGGAAAATGTCATCTGAGGGTGAATTCTCATTCTCAAATATCTTGAGCCCACAACTGGCCAAATGATTGCTCACGACCCTCTGCGAATCGTGTTTCTTGTATTCAATGGAGACAAAATTTAGGTCTTCCAGGGCTTCTTCCTTGGCTTTGGCATGCCTGAAATCTAATAAAGAATAAGAATTCAAATGAACAAGAAAAGATGACCATACCTTCTTCGAGTACCCTTTAAGTTCTTTGATTACCCTGCCAATTACTGTTTGTCGGGCAACCTCGCGACAAGATAGCTTGTCGGGAATGAACAATGGCAGTGCATGCAGAGGAACATAAGCGCCCAAAAATCTCAGGTATGAAAATTCTTCTGCTACATACCAGTCTGCTATGTTTCTCAGATTTGTTACTATGCTGTCAGAGATCCGCGGTGGCGGGTGACCAAAAATGGATACATGCAGAGGCACCATCACCCAGTTAAAAATTTCATAAACAAAATTTTCCACTTTGTTTTCCCATAATTTTGCATGATATATGTGTATGGGTTCATCCTTTGCTGGAGTACAACACCAGCTCATCAAGGGAAATGGGGTCAAAAAACAAATTGCGTCCATAAGGTATCCAGACATGAAGAATAAAAATGCCTTCCCATTCTCTTTCTGCGCCCGATACTCTGTGACCTCACTGGTCAAGATATCAAAAAGCATCTTTTCCCAGTCAAAAGAACTGCCTTCGATGACTCGCAACATTAGAGGCACCCACGGAAGGAAAAAATGTGAGGTGTCCTCTTTCCCGTATAACCTGCATGTCATCATGGATACATATTTGTACTACGGTTATAATGAAGCGATTGAATATATGTCGTGGCTATCAACTTTGAACTTCACGGTGTTCGAAACCCAATCCCTTATTAAACTGGGCATGGTTTTATCATATTGTATGCATTCCTTCTGCTTGAACTCGTCCAAGAATTCAGCGCCATATGTGTGGTCGAACGTCGTGGGAAGCTTATACATGGCTTGCAGATGTTCCGTCCTGAAAGTCCTGATGGTGACTTTCTTCTCGTTTATGATGGTTCTGGTCGGTATGTCTACATGGTCCAATACCCATCAGACCATGTCATAATATGGAAGCAACCGTGGCCTGGATGCTACTCTGTGCATTCCAGATTGGATGACTATTTTGTACTTGGTGGTTATATCATCTTTTTCGTTGTCGCTAGAGTCGTCAGAATAGTCCACCAATTCTGCCTGTAGAACATCCGAAACGAATGACCAATTTGGGACTGAATCGATACTTCAAGGCAAAGTATCAGTGACATTGTTTGAGCCTTGTCCCGAAACCTCAACATTCGCCTTTGATGATTTTCGCGGAGCCATGGCTGGAGATTGCGTTTTGGATCTTCTGCGATAGAAATGCGTATACATACAGAAGTCAACTGCTCAGAGATAATGTTCTCTGCGTAATATGAAATGAATTTTTTATAATGAATCACAGCCCTTATATATATTTGAAAACTGGATACCTTTCAGAACAAGTCTATCAAATCAAATTTGGAAATAAATTTTGCCATAAAATTTCGATCTTATTTTTATCGATTTACCCTATGTCCTCATTAATGTCATAAATTTTGGCGGTTTAAAAGTAAGTTGGCGTATGGAAAGAATAAGGCTACCTCATGAATCGTGCAAGCATCGAAACATGGGATATTTCTTGATTTAGCTTAATTAATCCAATTTTACCAACGTTAATCAATATTGCGGTAATCGTTATATCGGGGATTTTAGTTAACACTTTGAATCTCTAACACCTAAGAATGCGAAGATCGATTTTGATTATTAAAAGGTAATTGTGATTTGGGGTTCGATTAATTTTATAATTATTATATTCACCATATCATGACTTGGAGCTTCGAAGATAAGTTTCTGGAAGATTTACATGCCGAGTTGCGAAACCGCGAGATCACGATAACATGACTCAATTAAAAGGGAAGATAATATTGGATTAAGTGATCAATTAATTACGTTATAACTGCATCATGATTTCACGAGTCAGGGTTTAGACAGTGTAACTTTCGAAAAGGACAACACCGAGTGGCGAAATGTCGAGAGAATCTTTTAGCATGGTTGAGATTTTACCTTTAACCTTGACATGGGTTACTCAAATAAGGACCTCGTGCTCTCGGCTATCAGGGCCATGACAATAAATTTTTGGATTTGGAAAACGTCGAGGCATGAAACCCCAAATACGTTTAATCATGGGTTAGGGAAAACTTTACCCTCGTTATTGTATTGAGTGAAAAATTAAAATGATTTCGCTGTTTCGTGGCTCAGGACGTGTGAACTACATGACTTTTAGTATCTGACCTATGAGATCCCAAAGTAGAACAAAAGAGGAAACATCCTTATGAAAGGTAGGACTTGTTTTGAGAGTATAATAATCATCACTGCTCGCGTGATAAAGATTAAGAGATCTTGATATCTCAGAGGGAGAATATGAAAACCATCTTTAGATTTCAAGCATTAAAAATGAAATTTATGATGGGCTAGAAAAACAAGGGCGGATCCAACAAGTGGTATGAGTTCTGAAGGAATTTAACAACCTTCTCTATATGATATCTGACCTCTTGGGAGCACACACACACATAATTCATACTTGACACCCTTTTTCCCAAAGGTCAAGTAATTATTGTGATAATTATACATTCATTTCTATCGTACTTGATTAGCCACAATACAACATGTTGAGGTGTTAATTTATACCAAAGAGGAGTGACGGATTCACAGGTCACTCGAAGGAATCATTTGGGATCATGTAAGTATTAAAAATGACTAAGACTAGAAAGTTGCACAGGTACATGTTGATATTTTGTTTATTTATGTCAGATCATGGGTTGCTTGATCACTAAACTACTTTTGTTTAATTGCAGGAAGAACCTTCTCGATCACAAACTAGAGTGTGTCCTCTGATCTAGCTGAAGAACTAAAAGAATCACTGAAGTGAAAAAGTATGTCAAGCTCCCGATTTTGGTATCCCAATATTAATTGACCTAAGAGGAATGATCAAGCTGTGCGCCGAACAAGATGTGTCATGGTCCAAAGAATGTGAAAAGGTCACCGATGCAAATCCCAAGCAAGTATAATAGTTCACAAGACATCCAATCAAAGCTAGAGCCATACATCAAAAGTTGAACTTCAACCTTGCAAAATATCGGGCGCACGCAACAAACATCAGGGGAATCTATGCAGCTCCAATAGAATAAAACAGGTTTCCATGGGCCAACACCTGTGAAGAACTCTTTATTAGACGGTCTGACTATGAAAGAGTCCACCCTTTTCAAGAAACAACTCAGGTGGACTGTTGAAAGACTATTAGATAATGACGCCACATGGCGATTCTTGATTAGCTCAAACTGTATTTTACCGTTAATTATTGTTAAGACTTTATATTATAAATAGGAACATTGAACGACGGTCAAAGGGTCGATGGTTGTTATAAGAAATATTTTCTTTTGGTTTTTGATAATTATTTTGAGACTGCTATGAATTAAGAAGTCCTTCTGGACCAGAGATGAGCTATTTTCATCAGATGTATGTGATTGGAGTTGGAGAAGAATTACTTCCTTTCCCGTTCCATGAATGTTGTAGTAAACGAGTAAGACAAATTAATTATGTTGTCAAGTTATTTGGTGCAATGTTTTGATGTTCCTTGCTTTAAATGATGAAAGTAAATCATTGTGCTTCTATGTGATGAATGTATTGGTAGATGAATTATTTTTCTTACCACAACATTGATTACAATTGTCTTTCTTTCTCTATGCTAAGTAGTTTACCTCAGCTATGTGATGAATGTCTCAGTAGATGAATTATTTTTCTTACCTTGATCTTGATCATATATGCATCTTCTTTCAGTTAAGTAGTTTTCTTAGACAATAGTTGGATTCTATTTCACTTAAAGTATTATTACCAAGCTCTTTGGCATAGGATCACTGTCTGCATGTTTGAGTAGTGGGTTATCTCAAGATCGACCCCTTCCCAATGGTTAAAACTCTTTTCCTATCTTCGTCAAGTTGGTTTATACTACCTTGCATCTATTGTACCTACCCCACCTAAGAGAAAATACAAAAAAAAACTATCTTAACTGAAGGAAGAGCATTCACCAAAAAACACAAAGCTCATCGATAATTTGGCCAGATTGTAAGATCTGGAGAACCATTCCACTCCAAACGATGCAGATTCTAATTGGGCCTCAGTGGCAAGTTTGGTTCCTACTGTTGAATCAGGGGATTTAAGCCCCATCAACATAATTGACGCTAGAAGGAGGGCGTTAGAAGGAATGGTTGAATATGTAAGTTATATGATATTTCGAGAAACTTATAGATTCGTAACGACCCACATGCATGTCTAGTCATCCAACAAACATCCAACCTTTACTGAGTACTCCTGAAGAGGATAACTCACCCCACTCCAAGGAAGGATATCTTCACTCTGAAATACGTTACACCCTCCCTCAAGAGGAATTGAATTAGTTTAGAAGGATTACCAGAGCCTAAGCTCAACAAATCGATGTGTTTCCCTTCACCCCCATCCTCCCTCAAAGAAAACAACAAATCAGACTAGTAGTCAACACTCCTAATAAAAGATTTTGTACAATTCGTTAAAGACTTAATAGAATTCATGATCATTGATATCCAAGAACCTCTTGACCTCATACCCAAGATGCTAGCCAGCGACATCTCCGAACCTAGCGATCTTTCAGAAGTGGAAGAGATTGACTTCAACTCCGAAGATATGGAAAAGAACAATGATCAATAGGAGGAGAGGGAAGTTCCACTTTAAGAAAACCAACCTTGGTTGGTCGGGGACACCATGGCCATCCCTAGACAAGTACACAATCTCCCTCGACTCCCGAAAAATTTTCTCCCCAGGTATGATCCTAAAACCTCGGGATTTCCCGAAGATCATATCAATAATTTCATACTCACAATCAGGCTTATGAACGTTCAACATGAAGATGTGGTATGTAGACTTTTCCCCTACATGTTTGAGAACTCGACTTCCACCTGGTACTTTAACTTGCCAGTAGGATCCATAACGAGCTAGACTAAGTTCCAAAAGGATTTCCTAGACAAATTTACCAAAGAAACTACCACGGGAGCCCTTATGGCTGAACTATTCGTAGCCACCATGACCCCAAAGGAAAGGGTCAAAGATTCATGACTATCCTAAAAAAATTTCAGCCCATGACAAAACCAGCTCAAGAGTTGCAAATTGAATTCTATGCCAATGCTCTTCCGAACTCTATTTCCATGTTCATTAAAAGAGCCTCTAAGAAAACCCTCATAGAGAATTTCAAAGAGGCCAATATGATAGAGTTCCATATGAAAGGGTGTAAAGAAGGCCAGGCATATCTAGCTAGAAAAGAAAGAAATCCCTCTCCTAGGAGAGGACTCCTCTTGACTATACCGTTGGGGAAGTCGGCTGAACCAACTCCCGATAAGGGTAATGGATATATAGAAGACCTGCAATGCATGGTCAAGAAACTATCAAACGATATTATAGATATGAAAAGAAATGTGGGTGAGGGAAACCAAGGCCAAAGACTCTATAAGCCTTTATTTAAAAGAAACCAACCTTTCAAAGCAATTGAAGCTCCCATAGCCAACCTAAAAATCGACTTAGGGAATGTCACATCTAATTCTTTCTGTACATACAACCAAGAGAACCACTCAGAAAGGGAATTTCCATAGTGGTTCCATGCCATGAATTTAATGACCAATCATTTTCTGGGCGAAGTCTCTCTAACCAAACCATCCAACAGTTTGGCCTTTAACATTATCGATCAAGAAGAAGTTGACCAACCACAAGACATGACCATGCTGATATGGGATCCCAACATGATCATGTCTTCGGATGATCTGTTTAAACCTCAGGCACCACACGCAGAGATATCGGTGGTACAGACACATAGTAAGGGTCAACTCAACCCAAAAGATATCGATGCTACCTGTGCCTCACAAATTAAATTAACTCTCGATCACCCAAGAATGCCTTTCTCTCCTAGTAAAAAGCCTATAAGTATCCATAATCATGATTATCCTAAATTAGATTACAATGTAGTAG
>JZKD02S0389721.1:5742-18362 GCA_000966675.3 Picea glauca | reverse complement strand
AACATGTGATTGAATGTCAAACTTAAAAACTCTTTGTCCAATAACATGTGATTGAGGATTCACATTGATATGCATTTCATAATTGTTTCATTCACATGTGTTTGAGGATTCATAGTAATATGCATTTCATAATTGTTTCATTCACATGTGTTTCATAATTGTGGATTTACTAACTGTTATAAATGATAGGAAATGAAAGACACTTTCACACTAATCCTAGCACAAGAGAAATATAAAGTAGAATGTCAAACTTAAAACCTCTTTGTCCAACAACATGTGATTGAATGTCAAACTTAAAAACTCTTTGTCCAATAACATGTGATTGAGGATTCACATTGATATGCATTTCGTAATTGTTTCATTCACATGTGTTTGAGGATTCATAGTAATATGTATTTCATAATTGTTTCATTCACATGTGTTTCATAATTGTGGATTTACTAATTGTTATAAATGATAGGAAATGAAAGACACTTTCACATTAATCCTAGCAGAAGAGAAGAAGAAGTTAATCAAGAACGTAAATGAAAACAAGAAATCACACAATACACTAAGATCTTACCCTCGAACCCTTAATCGGGAGAAACCAACATTCTTTTGAGTGTTCTACTCTCTTGTTGTCTTATTCAATATGAATTAAAGGTTACATGTCTAACCTTGGTTCACACCTAAGACACAATCGACATCATACCCTCTTGCCTACACAAGAACAACCTTGTAGCCAATTCGGCTTACATATGCATGACCAACAACCTATGATTTACCATGCATTAGCATATTTTGTATTAGCCTTTACGACCTTACAACACACCTCTTTATAGGATTTACAATAGGCACAACCCTAAAGATTGGCGCCCAAAAACGGTTACAGATCCATACATATCATTGGCTACAAATCCTGCAAATCTCGGGATTATGTTACAGTTGACTCCAAGTTGAATTACCAATCGGCCTTCATTCGGTCTCTAATCAGTTGACTCATGCCCGCACTTCAACCTCTTGTCGGTTGACTTGTCGTCGATATCTTCGAATTCGACTTTGCCCGGTCGACTCCCTCAACCTTCGGCTTGTTGTCAATCCACCTTGACCTTCGACCATCAGTCGGTCTACCTCGACTAGACTTTCACTACAAAGAATATAACAACCCAACATTCTCCCACTTGTTGTCTTCTTTGCTGAAACGGGAGATTCCTGAACTTTCATTCACAGACCCAGGGAAGCAATGCCCATTGTCTCTCTGCACCAAGAAAAATTCACAGCACTCACAGACTTGGTCAACAAGTCTGTTATGTTTTCCAACATGTCTACTTTCTCCAGTAGCACCTTGTTACTTTCCACCATATCATTCGTGAAATGGTATTGTACATCAATGTGATTAGTCTTTGAATGATAAGCAAGGTGTTAGAATATGAATGAACGTGTTCATTTTTCCATTGACAATATCGTTATTGTCACCCAACCATAGGCTCAAGCCACCCTCCAAGCACCTTAACCTTGACAGAGAATCACTCCGAAAGAAAACCCTAGGCTAGATAGCCAAACAAAGGGTAGTGCACCTTTCCCTAAGGATAGCGCACCAACAAGAGCTGATCAGATAGTCCATACCCTAACCAAGAGATAGTCCAAGCCAAACGTGATTTTCTAGTTGCAGCAGCTGCAATGGAAGCTCTCCTCCAAACCTGCACACAAAACTAGGCACTACAGTGCGCACAAGTGCTGCTCTGCAATTCTGAGACTACTTGCCAGAATGAAGACTGGCCTCCTGTATTTATAGTAAATCTAGCTAACTACCTGGGCCGACTTCTCATTCTGGGTATCTGTTTGTTTAGTATATATTATTTCTTCTAGCCGACTTCTTCTCTTGGAGGCTAATAGCCTAATACAAGTTATCCTATTGAGCCAACATGTCTTCTAGGGTTATTAGTCAACTCATTAGGGTTTCTTCTTGCTTCCCGGAATATTATATTCTCGTCAGGTCTACACGTGGAGGTAAATACCTCCCGCAGCTACCATAATATCAACACTCTCTCCTAGCTAGGGAGGTATTACAAGTAATGGTCTTGAGCACAAATATACCATTCACCCGGTAGCATCAACATAGTTGTATAGACTATCTCATGACTAGATCATGAGCACCATCATCACCATTAGTGTTATCAGTTGCATCATCTCTCAGAACCATACTCTATCTGAGTAATGATACTCACTCCATAGAGTGACACAAGAGCCATTCTTCTAATCTAGAAGAGTAAATGTTCTGAACCATTTTCTGTCTGGAAAATCTTTGTTCATTGATCATCCATCTAGCTGATAATCATTTTCAACACTGTTGATAGTCTTCAAGTCAATTGGAACAATATCCTTCAATAGAACACAACTGTGTCTATCCATAGTAGTACACAACTACAATCTAGTGGTATACTACCACACCAACTACCACATAGATACTTGATCAAACAATGGAACACATCCACCACCGTAGTATGCATCTACTGTCTAGAAACATACGGTCTTCATAACAATCATCTGATATCAACCTGCACAGAAACAATGTTATGATATAAAATGAATCATCTGGGTCATTCTTCCACTCACATCTGTGAGATTTGGAAGAGCATCTGCCTTCAGAAGGTAAAACATCAATGATGAGCTATCTGGACAATTCTTCTCAAGCAAGGAAGAATAATTGTCCTGATTTTCTGAGCCTGGACCATTCCCCACCTTGGGCCATTCCTCCGACACTAAACAAAGTGTAACTTGGAGAGAATGAGTCTGCCCTAAGGAATGTATGTCCCTAATTGTTGAACCTGGACCATTCCCCACCTTGGGCCATTCCTCCGACACTAAACAAAGTGCAACCTAGAGAGAATGAATCTTCCCTAAGGAATGACTGTCCGGACCATTTCCAAAGGAAATGGCTATCCTGCACCAACCTCCAAAATGAACCATTCCCCATGTTAACCACAATGGGAAATTGTTGCTCGGCGAGGCGGGCCAATCTTCTTGAGTAACCCTCAAGAAGAGAGACTACCCTAGACCACTTCCCATGTTAACCACAATGGGAAGTCGTTGTCTATGGTACATCAGCAATCTGGACCATTTTCTGAACTGGAAAATGTCTGTCCATCAGAAATCTCAATCCACTTTCCAAACTGGAAAGAATCTTCTCATCCTGGACCATTTTTTGAACTGAAAAATGATTGTCCATCAATCAATAATACATCAATGCTCCCTCCCAACCTAGGAGTTATCTTCCTTTTTTTTCAATAAGGAAGTCGTCTCCACGAGCTCCAGCTTGAGTACACAAACTCTTTCATCTTGGACAAAATCTTTACCAAAATGTCTGTGTATCTGTTCATCTGTGGAGATATGTATTGGAGAACCACTTTCTCCTTTCTGGACTTCATCACGGATAATGTAATTGTTGATTCAAATGTACTTCGGTCTGGAACACTGGTTTTCTCCGAAGGCTTCATGTAGCTCTGATCAAAAAAGTATATCATTGTTGGAAAACTGGAACATATCCATGTGGCATTTCTTTTGTCATCATGAGATCTGATCTTCTGAGTAATCATCTTGATACAATATCTCTGTTATAGAAAATCTTCACCATGATTTTGTTGTGCACTGGAGGTTCTCCACCAAGTTATCTTCTTCCATCTGCATACAAGGGTCTCTTTCTGGTATGCTTCAAAGTCTTGAGGTTGCTCTTCATACGCTCTTTGTTCAATTTCTCTGGAGAACAGTATTTATCTAATGTAGAATTCCAACCCATGGATATTGTGGATGATATAAAGACTCATGTAGAGGTATGTTTGGAACAAGTAATCATCATAGTCTTCTCCCTCCATTTGGGAGAATCTCTAGTTCTGGATCTTGCAATGCTTGCATATATACACTGTTCTTCATCACAACTTTCAGTGCCTTTGTTTAATTGTTTTTATTGAGTTCATATCAGGTTGGTAATCTTGTGATTCTTAATACAGTGACTGGTTGTTCTGGTTTCTCTTTCTTTCTTGGAATCTTCATGTTCTTCCTGATGTTTTTCTTTAGCTCTTGGGTCCATGGAGTTTCTTATAGATTCCATGCCCTAAAGATTCCACTTCTTCCTTTCATTATAGAATCATGGATGTGAATGGACAACCAGGGATACTTTAAGGCTTCTCTTCGAAGAAGACTTCTTCTAAGATTGAAGTGAACATGTATTGTCTTTCATGGCTGCTACCATGGATATATACTTCATCATCTTCAATGGATCATAGGATTAGCTCCCTCCTAATCCTTGCTTCATGTATGAGTGCATATAATCGGCTCCCTCCATCTAACAGAGCCCACACTTTCGTCTGCATCCTTATTGTCTTCTGTAATATATAATAGGCTCCCTCTGTCTAACAGAGTCCATGCTTTCGTCTTATTGTCTTCTACAAAACATCATAAGTCTTTCTCCAATTTCCTTTTGATTGTTGACTTCTTTCTATCTTTGCTTCTTCTAAGTGTCTTCATGATTGATTCTAATTTTGGTTGTCCTTGTATAATGATAACAGTCCTTATCTTGTTGTTCTTCCATAGGTATAGTTATTCTTGGAACACATTATCTTTCAAGAGATAGATATACAAGATATGTATAGAGACGATGCAAACAAGATATGTACAAGAACTAAGAAGAGTATTGTTACCTTCAGAAGAAGAAGTATCTTTCATCCTGCTTAGTCTTCTTTGTAGGTTCCTTTTCTTTGGCAACTGATGCTTCGTGTTTCTCCTTCCTTTTCTTTAGTTTGGGACAGTGATTCTTGTAGTGACCATACTTTCGACAGTTGAAGCATTGTATTTCTGAAATATCTTTCTCTTGATTTGTCTTCCTCCTTGAACCAATCTTCCTTTTGTTCCTGAAATTCTTGAATCTTGTTGTGAAGGCTTGATCATCGTATTTCTTTTGGGGTTTCTATTTTGCATTGATCCTGGATTCTTCTTAAGCACAACAAGTCCAAAGTTCTTCAAATGTAGGATACTCCTTCCTTGTGTTCATGCTTGCGGCAAATGCATTCCATGTCTTGGGAAGACCATTGAGTACTATGTTTACCAATTCCTTCTCTGAAATGATCTCTTCAATAGTTTGTAGTTGATCTATTAATTAGGAGATCCTCACAAAGTATGATGTTATGCTATCATCATCATTCATCTTCATGTCATGGAGCTCATTCTTTAGACTCATTATTTGTCCAATGTTTATGACTGAGAAGAGGCTTGTTAGGGCATCGTACATCTTCTTCAATGAGTCAAGATGGAAGATGTAGGGTATCAAGTGGTATTTTATAGAGTCCACTATGACACTCATGGCATTGATGTCACTGTCTTTGAGCTTCTCCATAACTACAATGTTCTGCGGTTCCTTCTCTTTTCCTTCTTCAAACTCTGGTTCCACGATCTTTCCTTTCACGATATCCAACACTTTATTGTTGGAAAGGATGAGGTCAATCCTTGTCTTCCATGCTCTGAAGTTAGAAGCTCCATCTAACTTGTTCTCTGACTTCATAGAGTAATTCATGGATGCTTTGACTTGGTCAACCCTAGATTTGACCAAAAAACTCAAACTTGACGTCTTGGCTTGCTGAGAGGACCAGGAGATGTGCTAGGCTAGGGTGCACTGATCTATCTGAAAATTAGGTCAATCCCTTCACTTAAGGTGCCTTAACGAGAGAATTAGGGTTTTTGCAACTACACCTGCTAGTAACCCTAGCAGCAGTGCTATGGTGACTGCTCCTGCTAGAAACTCTAGCGACAATTCTTCAACGAGCTTAATATTCTTATGGTTACGTTTTATTCCAGTGGTTAGACTGAATGAAGGAGGTGTGGGCCCATAGCCTGTTAGAATATGAATGAATGTGCTCATTTTACCATTGACAATATCGCTATTTTCACCCAACCATAGGCTGAAGCCACCCTCCAAGCACCTTAACCTTGACAGAGAATCACTCTGGAAGCAAACCCTGTGCTAGATATCCAAACAAAGGGTAGCGCACCTTTCCCCAAGGATAGTGCACCAACAAGAGCTGATCAGATAGTCCAAACCCTAACCAAGAGATAGTCCAAGACAAACGTTATCTGCTAGCTGCAGCAACTGCAATGGCAACTCTCCTCCAAACCTGCACACAAAACTGGGCACTGCAGTGTGCAAAAGTGTTGCTCTGCAATTCTGAGACTACTTTCCAGAATGAAGACTAGCCTCCTGTATTTATAGTAAATCTAGCTAACTGCTTGGGCGGACTTGTCATTCTGGGTATCTATCTGTTCAGTATATATTATTTCTTTTGGCCGATTTCTTCTCTTGGAGGCTAATAACCTAATACAAGTTATCCTATTGAGCCGACATGTCTTCTAGGTTTATTAGAAAACTCATTAGGGTTTCTTCTTGCTTCCCAGAATATTTTATTCTTGTCAGGTTTACACGTGGAGGTAAATACCTCCCGCAGCTACCATAATATCAACACAAGGTTCTTTTCCAGAAATATTGCGCTTTGACTATTACAACTCACCTTCATAGCTCTCCACCCAAACCCGATTCATGAACACAATCTTTGAATCCATACTACTTCTTTGCCTCCATGAGTGGACACCATGTATTCAGCTTATGTTGTTGACAATGCTACAACCGTCGATCGCTTACTCATTCAACTTATTGTTCCACCGAACATTTTGAAGACATATCCGTTGGTCGACCTCCGTCGATCCAAATCTCCAACCGAGTAGGCATCGACAAAGACATGTACATTTACTTTACCATTGTCACCTCCAGGTCCTCCTTGGTATCATATTGATTAAAAAAGGATCCAGAGAAGACTAAGGATAGCTCAGAACTCACAAAAGCAACTCAGGAAGCTCATAATGGCCTCAGCAGATAGAGAAAGAGAAAAAAATTCAAAGTACTCAAAACTCAGTGAAAATGGCATCATCGTGAAGAGCGCATCGCAAGATTTCCAATGATGCAAATGGCTCATCAAACAGAGTTACGGATCGAAATATATTTGCAATCAAAGTTTGGTCAACCTAGCCCAGTCAGCAAGGGATGAGTCAGCATCCATACTGTTGACGTCAGCATCTATACATCGTACATGGCACACACAGGAGGTGACATGTATCAACATGGTGATGTGGAAGCACCAGAGGTTGGCACGTGTCACTCATTTTTGGCATTTTCGGGTCATTTTGTGGACCAGTAAAAATGTGCCATGTGGCAGTCCATATAGCCGTGTGGTAGACCGTACAATGGCGTGGCAGGATAACGTGGCAAGTTGATGTGGTAGCTGAGGTGGCAGACCATACACTGACATGGAAGGTGATTGTAAAGGTGGTTGGTGTGGCCCAATGGTTGGTTGCCACGTGGCCCAATCATGGGTTGTTATGTGGCAGTGGGAAAATACCCAATGAGGGCCCGAGAACGAAATTCCAAAAATAAAAAAAGAATGGTGGGTCCACCAAATCTGGTGAAACCCTGTTAGATACGGCGACCCAACGAACATATCTGAACTACCTCCAAGTTGGCGGAACCACTATGTATATATATGCACATACGTTATAACCAACACCCAAAAGGGGAGGCCCGTGGGTTCGACCTTGGGACCTCCCCCACTATATACACCTTAACAAATGCTTCGCCAACCACTAGGCCAAACAAACTCTGTTGTTTACAACGCCCAAATTATTATTTAAAAATTGAAATCGCCCAATGCAGGGGGAGGCACGTGACAGTATGGTCGGGCATGTTTTATGAGGCAATTATTGGCATTAATTGCAGGGTGTAGGGCACAAAAACCGAGATAGAGTCTCTCGTGGGCCTAGGAGTGTCGGAGTCGGATTGAGGCATGGAGACAGTCATTTTTGGGTAATTCAACGCCACAAATTCAATGGTGTTGTTTGTTTTCTGATCTAAGCAAAGCTTCTGCATCTTGATTCTAGAATGAGGTATACTTATGTATTTTGTCAAATTATTTTGCTGAGTTAATAAAAAGGCCTACCCATTTGAGAGAAGGACCTGGAGACTAGGGGAAAACTTCGTTATCAAGTTTTTGTGTTTAGATTTGATGCTTATGTCTCTTCATTATTGAGTTTTTCCTTCTTTAATGGTGCACTTTAATTTATGCTCATTTAATACAATTCTTTATAAGTCACTTCGATTAAAAGACCCTGGATCATGTTGGTATCAGAGCAGTCATCTTTGACGTGAATTGTTGAGTGTGAATGCTTATTGGGGCCAAGCATAAGTAGGGTGAAGGAACTCTTAAGAATTTCAATCCCAAAGTTGGTCGTGCATCCCGAAGGAAGAAAATGGCAAAAAGGGGCAAGTGTGATGAACAAGAGAAGAACTTCCATATGGTCTTTTATCACATGTCAGAAATGGTCGAACAAGTGTATGGAGACTACGAGAAGAGGATGAAGAAGAAAGGGAATAAAAAGGAAGCACAAGTTGATGATGATGCTTTGGTAAATCAAGGGGATGGAGGAGACCCTCTTGAGCCTCCATCTTCACCATCAAGTTCTAGTTCTTCTTCCTCTGAGCATTCTCATCATTCTCATCATTCTAGCCATAAAGCCTCTTTTAAGAAACCATTATTAAAGCTTGATGTAAAATTTTCTTTACCTATGTTTAATGGAGATGTTAATCCTGAAAAGATAGATAATTGGATCCGACAAGTTGAAGTATATTGTCGTTTTCAATAGATTGATGAAGGGGAAGTTAAAGTGCAATTGGCTTCTCTTCGGTTGGAAGGCACCTCTCTCGTATGGTGGGAGAGAAAACTTTAGGACAGAAGTAAGTGTGGTAATATTCTTTCCTCATGGTTGGAATTTAAATCAACGATAAGGAAGCAATTTTATCCATTGGGTTATTTACATAAAGTAATGATGGAATGGAAAACTTTAAGACAAAGTAAAGGTCAAACTGTACAAAGTTTCACCTAAGAATTTAGGAAGAAAGCTCTTGCATTAAACATTCCTTTGGATTCTTATGAAAATTTAATGAAGTATATTGGTGCACTTCATAGTTATATTCATCATACTTTGTTATTGTTTAACCCCACCAGTCTTGACGAAGTTTGTGTGCAAGCCACTCACCTTGAGAACAAGGGAAAACATGTTCAAGAAGATCCCACAAAGAAACCTTCCAATCTTCCACATAAGCCATTTAAGAAGTTTAAAAGGAAGGACAAGAAGACCGCCACGGTAAAGAGAGAAGAAGGAAATCCATCTTGCACTCATTGCAATAAAAGTGGTCACAATGATGACCATTGTTGGAAACTACATCCAAAGAAGAGACCGAAATAGTTCGATGGAAAGGGGAAGACAAAAATCGTTGCTACAGTGCAACAAGATCTTGGTTCTGATTCAGGAGATGAAGGAAAGATCACAACGGTTGGAGTACAAGGTAAATATTCCCCTCATGCTAGTTTAAATTCCAATAATGAATCTCATGATGATAAACAGAAGAGGAATGGATTATTTCACATAAGAGTTGTATATAAACACACTAACATAGATACATTGTTTGATTCGGGTTCCCAAGTAAACTTGATATATGAAGCACTTGTCAAAAACATGGGTTTTGAAATGAAACCACATCTAAAGCCTTATCCTCTTGGTTGGGTATGTGATAAAGAAAAACTTAATGTCACCAAACAATGTAGGGTCAGATTTGTTATTGCTTCAAAGTTGATTGATGAAGTGGATTTGGATGTTGTATCACTTGATATATGTGGGATAGTGTTGGGGAGTCCTTATCTTTATGATAGAAAAGCAGTCTTCTTTCATCATGAGAACAAATACCACCTTACTAAGGGGGGAGTGGAATATATTGTTAGATCTCACAGCATGAGGGTAAACAAAACACTTGTTAGTGCAGGTCAAATGAAGAGACTCATAAACACTAATAAGAGATATGTACTCATGGTCATAAGGGAGAAAGATGTCAGAATATCCGACGCTTTCCAAGGATGTGATCCTTCTCATAAGAAAGAACTAACTGATATTGTTTCTAGGTATGATGATATTTTCCAGGAACCAAATGCATTACCTCCTAAGAGGGAAATCCAACATGAAATACATCTCCAATAGGATTCGCCTCTTCCTAATGTGGGCATGTACAGGATGTCAGATGAACAGATTAAAGAGATCAAGAAGCAGGAACAAGGCTTATTAGATCAAGGGATCATCATGCCCATCTCATCTCCTTGTGGTTCTGTTATCATGATGGTGCCAAAGAAAGATGGCACATGGCGAATGTGTGTCGATTACCAGGCCTTAAATAAAATCACGGTGAAAAATTGATAACCTCTTCCTCGTATAGATGATTTACTTGATCAGTTAAAGAATGTTGTTTATTTCACTAAGTTGGATTTGTGTAATGGATACCATCAGATCAGGGTTGCAGAGCAGGATGCATGGAAGACTTCCTTTAAAACCAAACAGGGATTGTTTGAGTGGTTAGTTATGTCATTTGGGATTTGTAATGCTCCGACAACTTTCATGCGTGTGATGAATGATGTATCGAGGCCTTTTCTAGACGATTTTGTGATTGTATATTTAGACGACATTCTTATTTTTAGCGGGAATTGGGATGAACATGTGAGGCATGTAAATCAAGTATTGGATACTTTGCAAAGGGAAAAGTTGTATGTAAAATTGTCCAAATGTGAATTTTGCAAGACTGCACTTGTATACTTAGGTCATATTGTAGGAGGAGGGCAATTAAAAATTGATCCTTCCAAGATTGATGTAATTGTAAATTGGTCTGAGCCTAAAAGTGTAATCGAGATACAGAGATTCTTAGGTGCAATCCAGTATTGGAGGAGGTTCATTTCAAACTTATCCTTTATAGCAGCTTCTTTGCATGCCTTAACCAGTGTGAAGAACACTTTTCAGTGGGGAGGAAAGAAACAAAAATCTTTCAACACTTTGAATAAAAAGATCAGTAACGCACCAATATTAGTACTGTCGAATCTTCAACAACCCTTTGAGATCGAGATAGATGCAAGCAGTTATGCCATGGGTGCAGTATTGATGCAATATCATAAGCCTATCTGTTACCACTCTGAAACTTTTAACCAATCCGTTGTTAAATATCTTACATATGATCAAGAGTTGTATGCATTAGTTTAAAGAGTAAAGAAATGGAAGCACTACTTGTTAGGGAAGGAGACAATCATACATACAGATCACCAACCCTTATAGTATCTCCAAGCACAAACCAAACTGCAACAATCTTGAAATTATAGATGGATGGGTTTCCTACAACAATTTCATTTGGTAATCAAATACAAAAAGGGTACAATTAAGAAGGTAGTTGATATTCTTTCTAGACCTCCTATTGTTGCTTCTATTATTTTGAAGAATACTTCTTTATCTCATGATAGCTATGTGGAACAATATGCCATTGATGAAGATTTTAAAGAAGTATATGAGAAGCTAACCCATAGTGCACAAGTAGAGAACTATTGTATACAGGGAAAACTACTCTACCATCTTGGAAAGCTATGTATTCCTACAAGTGAACGAGTCCATGTAATACGAGAAGCTCACACTTCTCTTGTGTCTGGGAATTTTGGGGTAGGAAAAACTATGGCTCAATTGCAAAGGTTTTGTTACTAGCCTCAAATGAAAGCAATTGTAACCAAATATGTAAAGGGGTGTGTGATGTGTTCTACTTGTAAGCCCACTAATAGAAAACTGGGGCTATACTCACCACTACCTGTTCCATTCCATCCATGGGAAAGTATCTCCATGGATTTTGTAGGGGGTTTACAAATGTCAAAAGGGGGTCGTGACTATTTGTATGTTGTAGTGGATAGGTTCAACAAAATGTGTATCTTAATGCCATGTAAAAAGCATATCACTGTTGAGCAGACTACTAATCTCTTCTTTCAGTATGTTTGGATTCACTTTGGGTTACCCACATCCATTATCTTTGATCAAGATAGTCGATTCCTTGGGGATTTTTGGACAAGATTGTGGAGAATGATGGACACCAAGTTGAAGAGGAGCATTGCTTTCCATCCATAGACCAACGGACAGACAAATGTTGTAAACCAAACAGTGGTACTTTTGCTTCGAGGCTACTGCAACAAGCATCCCAAAGTATGGGATGAACATATACCATATGTACATCATGCTTACAACCGAGCCTTACATTCCTCCACTCATTTTTCACCTTTTGAGACATGTTTTGGGTACCTAACTAAGGTTCCTTTGGACTTGATGTATGGGAGAGATGTCGATTCAAATGAAGCAAGAAATGAAGACAGAGCCTGCAAGTTCATCCAAAGGATCCAACAGGTACACCAAGCAGTCAGGGAACAGTTGGAGAAAATTCAAGCATAGTATAAAGCTCAACATGACAAACACAGGGTTCATCATCAATTCCAGGTTGGAGACCAGGTATGGCTTCACATCAACAAGGAAAGATTGAAGGGTGAAGGCAAGAAACTCAAGCCCATTCATTATGGACCCTTACCTATTTTATGTTGGATTACTGAGAGGGGGGGTGAATAAGTAATAACGTAATTATAATCCTTTTTCTTCAAATGTTATATCAATGTAGAATTATTATCCAATAATGAGCAGTAATAAATAAA
>JZKD02S0389720.1:255333-267760 GCA_000966675.3 Picea glauca | reverse complement strand
ATGTGCTAGGTGATTGGAAGTGCTTGATCTTTATCATTACTGCATTGATCTATAATAAGGGTTTAATCTGCGATGTGAATGAGACTCAAGAACTAATGCATATTGTTGTCTAAGTGCTCTGCTAAGTGTTATAATCACAAATATTTGACCCATATTAGTTACAGACACTTGAGTATTGTAACCCCCCTACCTCTACCTCGGGTGAGACTTCATATGATTCATAGGTGTTGCCGAAAGGCCTAGTAGTTAGGGTTTTATTGGTGCATTGTCGAAGCGTTGAACCCTGGGTATGCCCCTATGCCAGCAAATGGTTCCATTGTCGGGACCTGAAACTGTGGTTGTTGGGAACTAAAGAAAATAAAAGAGAAATCTATGTGCGTAGATCTGTTGTTGTTGTGCGCAGTATTCTAATCGACTTGTGAAGCTCTATGCTAAGAAAGAAACTGGATCTAAAGAAAAGAGGCAAGATATTAAATATTTTTGCTCTGGTAAAGGTAAGATAAGTGGAAATTTTTTCTTCAAAAGTATGAACCTAGGTATGTTTGATAGATTTTATCCTAGTCTAAAAACTAGGGCACAATTAGAAGAAAGAGTTGATCTTAATAAATTTGATAGAAATAGAGAAAGATATGTTATTCCTATGTATTGAAAGAATTTTTGGACTAATAATTGGATGCAGGAACCTATAAAGAATATTTGTAGATTTTAGGTCCAGCACTGTGATCCCAATGCACAGTACATAATAGGTTGGGGATCATTTAAAAGAAAGAGAGGATTGACACTTTGTTATAATTGCAGAAGACTGGGACATCTTGCTAAGGAATTCCCTGGTATAGGTCCTATTTGTCTTTGTTGTAAATCTATTGGTCATGAAGTTGAGGATTTCCCAAGGATGATTGCTAAAGTTGAAAATATGAACATGAGACAAGAAAACTATAAATAAGGTCAAAAGACTAAGGATATGTTAGAGAATCATAAAGAGAAAGAGTCAGAAACTATGTTAGTACAGTTAAAAGAAGTAATGGATGACCACAGAGACATCAGTTTACCAAAGATCCTGAAAGAAAAACAATGCATTGTTACAAGAATAGAAGACTTCGACATAGACTATGTATTGGATGAATAAACACATGTGAATATTATGCCAAAAAGCACTTGGGAAATTTTGGGAAAGCCTATTATGATTCCTTCATTGGGAAGGATAGGCTTGTTTAAAGGCAAGATGATAACCCTATGTGGAAGAGTTACTAATATACCTATAATTGTTCATGAAACATCGACTGAAGAAGAATTTGAAGTCATTAAATTTGTTGAGAACAACTCCCCTTTTCCACTTTTGTTAGGAAAGACTTGGATTGAGAAAGATAATATCAAAAGGAAATTGGAGGAGGAAGCCACATAAAAGAAAAAGAAAGAGATAAGGGACCTCATATCCAGAAAAATAGAGCGACTAATAGAAGAATAAGAGAATAGGTCGAAGAAATAGAGGGAAAGAGAATTACTTGTCGAAGTTGAAAGAACAAAGGAAGGCTTAAAGAACCTGTCCATGCAGGAAAGAAGTGTAGACACCTTGAAAATAGTAAGAGAAGAGGTATTACCTTCGAACCCTTTGAAAGACTATCAGCAGTGCTAAGTCACTATTCTAATAACATATAAGAATAATAATGGAAAGAGGAATCCAGAGACTTAGATCACAGGAAAGAAGGAAAGGAAGCTCAATAAGAAGAAAGACAAGTTAGAAAAACTACAGGAAGTCCCAGAGAAGACTTCACAGGAAGAATATATGAAGAACGTGAATCTCGCTGGAATAACAGAACCATGCAGAATGGGACTTCGCTAGGGTGAAGATGCATGACCGTTGGAGACACCCTGACCATTAGAATGATGCCCCAAAATGGATAGAAAACACAATTATGAGAAAATGGACCGTTGAGACCGCGCCATAATGGACTGATTTGTATTGATGGAGGAATTCCTTCCCATTAGAGGAATCCATTACGACACTTTCTTATTTAAACCATCAGACGCTACGCCATGAACACTTTTTTCCACCCGTGATTATCCAAGCTAACATAGAATCTACTATATCACATTGTGATTTCTATACCTCTCCATCTGTGTGATTACCTTGCTTATCCATTTGCCTACTCGATCTATTTGGTTACAAGTGTGAATGTCGGGCGAACCTAGCGCATTAGAGAAGTCTGTGGAAGAGATTCTCATGGAGCTTATCCATGAGAGAGTTGTATATAGGAATACATGTGTCGTCGAATGGGGGCCTACAAGCATCCCCCTCGACTGGACGTCATTCTAGTCATACTACTGAGAAGTGAAGAAAACATCGTGATGATCTGGCTAATGCGAAGTAGATCCCGTCGGTCTTGCTAGAGTACATATTGCCTTTGGCTGGCATGGTTAACCACAACAGTATCCCACGCGACCTTGAGTATATGTTGATTAGTGCGTACATCCCAAAGGGGATACACGTAGTTGGAACCTAGTTAGGACATATCCCAGCTCTAAAGAACAACGACTTTAACCTCAGAGATAGGAAGAACTAGATGATTCTCGTACCGCATAGGGATTTGATAAAGAGGAATGGGAAGAAGCTACACATAGTCTCCCAACCATGGATTAAGGAGATCACACAATCTATGATCCTGGATGTAATGAAGATCCCTCACTTCGACCGACATCAGGAGTTTAATTCTTACATTAAACTCCTCTTGTCATTCTACCATGGAGGATATCTATTGCTTGACAGGTGCATCATTGTGGATTTGACATTGATCCACTTGATTACAAGGTTGAGCATGCAGGGACCGTACCCTCAACAGTTCTACCCAGGGAATACTTCTTATAACTCCCTCACACAATGCATAAAGAAGGATTATGGTGATGTAGAAAAGGGAAAGTGAGGCTACAAGGTATCCTCCATCTAGGATGGCGCAGTCCACCTCAGAAATAATCATCCCATGCAGGTCACAGGATTGGTAGTGAACCTCGCAGGAAAGTGCATGGAGGGGATGCAAATGAACTAGGAGAGTTACCTCATAAAGGATCTCAGGAAGGACTTTTAAGAAGTGCAGGATCAAGGGTATGAATTCCATTTCAATTGGTTACCAGTATTGATCACATTTGTGGCTTGGAAGATGCCAGAAGGAGTGACATTTCTATAATTTTATCCATCCAAGTCGTTGGCCATGAGGTTCTCCACCTTGTGTTACAAAAATGATATGTCGAAACAATGGCAGTCGAACGTTGTCTTCCATGCCTACTACCAATAGTTGAAGAGTGTTATTAAGGAATTCCACGAATGACACTGAACACATTGCACCAGTACTAAGCACTAGCAAAGTTTTGCATAGATTGACACTTTATGTATATCACTACACATAGGGATGAGAGTAAGGAGGAGATACAGTCATATTATAAACTGACCAACAAGGATATGGAGGATATCACCAAAGAATGGCCAGCAGAGTTCCTTGTACCAGTGGAAGATGAAGAACTCTCTGAACCTGACATCATCGAAAGCCCCTTGGTCACCCAGGTCGAGCATGATGGACAAGATAGCACGAGGAAAAAGAAGAAAAAGGAGGAAGTGCAGAACATAGAAACTGATGAGGAGGACAACACCTCAGAGGAAAGTGGGCCTACCTCACCCGCAGGAGGAGGAGGAGAGGAAGTGAATCAAGAATAAGGAGGGGAAGAATGAGAAAATAAAGTCAAAGGTGAAGTGACACCCCCAAAGGATCCCCTTACCTAGGCCGAGACATCAAAGAAAATAAAGGTTTCTCTGTAGAAACCCTCATCTAGAAAGAATATGTGCACCAGTAAGCCCACTATGAAGGCCACACTCACAGTGGATGATGTTGATCTCATCATCACAGTCGTGGATGATGCTTCAAAATATATCTTCCAACGTTATGGAGCAAATAAGGAGATGTTGTATGAAATAATAGAGAAGGAGTTGAAGGAGATACAACAAGCCATCCATTCGAGCCGCGTAGTACCTACTATGCCTTCTTCGTCAAATATTGAAGTATTGGGGGATGATCCCACACAATTACGAAGTCTAGCAGATGCAATAGAGGCTCGACTTCATCGAATCCAAGAAGAAAAGGAGAAGGCTATGAAATCCTTGAAGAAAGAAAAGGAGGATGTATTAGAACAACTACGAGTTGCACAATCTTGCATAACCGCCTACAAGAAGGAGAAAGATGAAATTCGAGCGATGTTCAAGGAGGACAAAGAATGATGCATAAAGAAAAATACCATCTTTTTGTAGACCAGACTGTGGTCAAAGAAGCGGTAACTAAAGCACTTCTCTCTATGCCAGGTTTGGCACAAGAGGAAGAAGATTCAACTGTGATTCAAGTGGGGAAGCTCATTGAGTCCATTCAACAACTTCAAGAAAGAGTATCATAGTTAGAACTCCAAGTAGTGTCAAGGACTCCACAAGAAGTGCATGATCAAAGGGAGGAAGCTGCGAAGAGTGCAGTAGGAAGGATCAATATCCTCGCATTATAATGTAAGCAATTGAGTGATCATGGTGTGCATACCTATGAATTCCTCGCAGAAGATCTGAAGTTGAGGAAACTGGAAGCAAATCTATAGGAGGCATAGTAGTAGGCCTCCACCATCCAGGCACAAATGAATTCACTCACTGTAGTTGAGAAAATGGAGAGATCACAAGAGCAGCGTGCAGTCCAGAAGCATATTACTGCCATCTAGAGCAGAGGCATGGAAGTGACACAAAGACTATAGCTAGTGCAAGAAGAAGCCTACATGATTTTTGAAGATATTGAAGGACAAGGCTCGCAGCTAGACCAAGTGGTTGCGACAGTGGAGCAATTCTTAGAAGGGCCTATTACCGAGAAAATGATTTAGGAGTTCACCGAGTAGGAAGCTTTGGTGAAGAAATAAGTCAAGGTAGCTTGATCCAAGCTCAAGGCCTTCGAATGAACATTTCCTAGATCTAAGTGACTCAGGACGAGTCACATGTGAGTGTTGGGTGCCTATTGGCCCTCGACCAAGTTTTGAAGAAACATTTGTCACATTTGACCAATTTTGGGACTTCGACAAGATGGTCGAAGATGGAGCACCCAGGCAGAGCTGAGATCACGTGATATCACTTATTTTGTGATATTGTGGACCCAGCAAGGGGTTTACTAGGGTTTATGAAATGGGTTATGGGATGTTGGCCCATGGGTTTACCCATATTTAGGCCTTTATGTAAAAGTATATATAGGAAGGAATGTAATGTAGAAAGTAGTAGTAGAAGCTTAGTGCAAGTGATGTAAGAAGTCTGGCTAGTTGGCTATGTGCATGATATGGTGGTAACGCTTTGTGCTAATAAGGAGTTGGCTTTGTGCCTTGACCTGATTTTGGGAAGGAGGATCTAGCATGCTGCGTGCAGATCTACTTTCCTCTATGAAGTTGGGATTTGTGGTTGTGTGTAGAGGAGCAGATGAATGTAAGAATATTGAAGACTAATAAATAAGAAGAAGAAGTTGGTGTATGTATCCCCACACTGGGGTGAACCACGTATATCCTTTTCTTTTATGTTCTTTGTGCGATGTGATTTATGTTGTTTATTTTCTTAATGATATTATTATAATGTATGATGAATGGATCTGATGTTGTTTTTTTAGTGATTAATGGTATTGAGATGAATGAATGATAGATCTGAGATAATGTTATGTGCTAGGTGATTGGAAGTGCTTGATCTTTATTGTTACTACGTTGATCTGTAATAAGGGTTTAATCTGCAATGTGAATGAGACTCAATAACTAATGCATATTGTTGTCTAAGTTCTCTGCTAAGTTGTGTAATCACATATCTATGTCCCAGCTTGGTTACAAACACTTGAGTCCTGTAACCCCCCTTGCCTCTACCTCGGGTGAGACTTCATCTGCTTCGCAGGTGTTGCCAAAAGGGTCGGTAGTTATGGTTTTGTTCGTGTGTTGTCAAAGCGTTGAACCCTAGGTCTTCCCTTGTGCCAACAAATGGTTCAACGCTTTGACACTGTGTTATAATTGCAGAAGACTGGGACATATTTCTAAGGAATTCCCTAGTATAGGTCCTATTTGTCTTTGTTGTAAAGATACTGGTCATGAGGTTGAGGATTGCCCAAGGATGATTGCTAAAGTTGAAAATATGAATATGAGATAAGAAAACTATAAAGAATGTCAAAAGACTAAGGATATGTTAGAGAATCGTAAAAAGAAAGAGTCAGAAACTATGTTAGTACAGTTAAAAGAAGTAATGGATGATCACAGAGACATCAGTTTACCAAATATCCTGAAAGAAAAACAACGCATAGTTACAAGAATAGAAGACTTCGACATAGACTGTGTATTGGATGAATAAACACATGTGAATATTATGCCAAAAAGCACTTGGGAAATTTTGGGAAAGCTTGCTATGATACCTTCCTTGGGAAGGATAAGCTTGTTTATAGGAAAGATGATAACCATATGTGGAAGAGTTACTAATATACCTATTAATTCTCATGAAACATCGACTGAAGAAGAATTTGAAGTCATGAAATTTGTTGAGAACAATGCCACTTCTTCACTTTTGTTAGGAAAGACTTGGATTGAGAAAGATCAGATCAGAAGGAAATCAGAGGAGGAAGCCACAGAACAGAAAAAGAAAGAGCTAAGGGGCCTCATAGCCAGAAAAATAGAGCGACTAATAGAAGAACAAGAGGATAGCTCGAAGAAACAGAAGGCAAAAGAATTAGTTGTCGAAGTTGAAAGAATGGAGGAAGGCTTAAAGAACCTGTCCATGCAAGAAAGAAGTGTAGTCATTGTTGGCCCTTGACCAAGTTTTGAGGAACACTTGGTCATATTTAACCATTTTTGRGACTTCCGCAGCTTGTCAAAGATGGAGTGCAACATGAAGCGGAAATCATGGAAGCTAGACCACTTTTTGGGTCCTTTTAGGGTTTTGGGTTAATGTAATGGGGAAGGGATGTCGGYCTGTGGGTTCACCCATGCTTAGGTCCACTTTTTTAATCTATAAATAGATAGGCAATKTAAGAAATAGTAAAAGTTGTTGCTTAGTGCACTTGGTGATTTCTTAGTGCAAGTTGGCTAAAGTGCTAAGAKTTGGATCTRTGTGATCAAGTATTGTAAGGCTTTRTGCATTTTGTGTAAGACTTGCAGAGTTGAGTGAAAGTCCTTGTGAGAGACTGTAGAAGGATTTGTGTTGTAACACAAGGAATAAGGATCTAGCGAGYTGTGCAGATCTTTTKTCCTGTGCACAGTAAGGTTTGGAGGCTTTGTGTTGTAACCAATTGAAGACATTAATAAAGAAGAAGACTTTGTGGACGTAGCCCCAAGGTGGGGGTGAACCACAGTAAATCTGTGTGTTGTGCTCTATGCCTCGACTTGATGTGCTTGTATCTTCCTTTGCTAAGTGCTTTGATGTGTTTAGATAGATATATTTATGATTTTTTCTTATGAGCTATGAATGAATGTTAGCTCTGATATGTATGAATATGCTTAGTGTTGATCTACAGGATCTGATCTATTTTACTATTACTAAGTGTTGAAAGATATTAGGTTTAAGTAAATATTGTGATGTTCTGTTCTATCTGCGAAGTATAATAAGACTGAATATTAATGAAGATTAACTAATAAGTTCTCTATTAAGTGTTAGAATCACAGGTATGTCTCCCAACTAAGGTTGCAGACATCTAAGTCCTGCAACCACCCCTGCCTCTACCTCAAGTGAAACTTCATCTGCTTCGCAGGTGTTGCCGAAAGGGTCAGTAGTTAGGGTTTTGTTGGTGCGTTGTTGTAGCTTTGAACCCTGAGTCTGCCCTTGTGCCAACAAATAGTTCTGTTGTTGGGACTGAAACTATGATTGTTGGGAACTAAGCAGAAGAAGCTTTGTGCAAAGATTCATCCTGAAATTGTAAAAGCTTTGTGCATGGATCTATTCCCTAGTGTACAGTGATCCACTTGATCTAAAAATATCTATGCTGAATAAGAAAGGACAGATCTAAAGGAAAGAAGTCAGATCTGCAAGAAAAGAGGTTGATATTGAAGAAAAGAAGTAAGATCTGTAAAATCTTTGCTCTGAAAAAGGTAAGAATAGTTAAAAGTTCATAGATCTGGAAGCTTTGTGCCCTGTACAAGTAAAAGAGGTGAAAATTTTTGTTTCTAAAGTATGGATTTAGGTATTATTGATAGATTTTTTCCTATGTTGAAAACTAGGGCATTATTAGATGACAGAACGTTTGATATGAATAGATCTGATAAGAATAATGATAGATATGTTATACCTATGCATAGAAAGAATTTTTTGACTAACCAATGGATGTAGGATCCTAGAAAGAAATTTTTGCAGGTTCTCCATTATGATCCTAGCGTGCAGTATAAGAAAAGTTGGGGATCACTGAAAAGAAAGAGAGGATTAACTCTTTGTTACAGTTGCAGAATACCAGGACATCTTGCTAAGGAATGCCCTCGGAGAAACCCTAGTTTCCTATATTGTAAGGCTATGGACCATGAAGTACTGGATTTCCCTAGAATGATTGCTAGACTTGAAAAGATGAATAGAGAGCAAGCAAACCTTGAAGGAGATCAAGAGACTACGATTATAGAAGAACCCCAAAAAGAATTAGAGATTATGTTGTTGAAAATGAAAGAAACCCCGGATGAACATAAAGATGTCAGTTTGTCAAAGATCTTCAAAGAAAAGGAGAAAATCGAAGTAAGAATAGGAGACTTCAACATTGACTGTGCTCTGGATGAGGGAACACAGATGAACATTATGACAGAAAGTACTTGGGAAACCATAGGAAGGCCTGCTATGGTTCCTTCACTAGGAAAAATAGGATTGTGTAAAGGAAAAATGGTAACCCTATGTGGCAGGATTACCCAGATAGCTATGAGTACCCATGGAGCTTCGATGGAGGAATAATTCAAAGTTATTAAATTTATTGAGGACTATGCCCCATTTACATATTTTTTAGGAAAGATCTAGATTGAAAAAGACCAGATCCAAAGAAAAGAAGAAAACGAAGCCCTAGAACAAAAGAAGCAAGAACTCATGGAATTTATGACTAGAATGATCACCTATTTGATGGAAGAACAAGAGAACAGATCTAAGATATTAAACACCAGGGACTTGGATGTTGATTCTATAAGAGAAATAGAGGAACTACAGAAGACCAAAATACCTAACCTGTATGATGAAGGTTTATTACCCTTGGATCGCGAAGTGACTGTGTCGAGAGAGGATAAGGATCAGAATGAAAAAAGGATGATCATGATGTAGCTCATTGGAAAGAAGGCTAGGAATTTAAGTAAGAGGAGAGCCAATATCGAAAAGTTATAGAAGTTTCCACAGGGAACTTCACAGAAGGGAAAATCATAGGAATTGAGCTTTGTTGGGATACCAGAACAACGACATATGGCACTTCGCCAAGGCAAAGAAATATAGTCATTGGACTGATAGACCCATTCGAATTCCACCCTGACTGGGTAGAAAAGAATTAAAATATCACTACCAGACCATTGGACCACGTCATAATGAATGGATCAACATTCATGAAAGCTTCATACCTGTGAAAGAATACCATTGACGAATTCCCTATTTAACTCACTGCGTTGTGCCCGAAGAACACTTTTGCCAACTGAGAAATCGAAGCCCACAGAACTAGTGATTGTCTGCAATGATCATTGCAAGCATATTGTTCATCCTCATGCATCATTTTGAAATCATAGTGACCCCGATTGTCTTTCCCGAGTGCGTATGTCCGACGAGCCCACCAAAATTGAGGAATCCGTCACAGAGGTCCTTCTTGAGTTAATGAATGAGAGAACCATGTCGAAAAGAATAATGTTCATTGGAGTTCAAGCATCATCAACGGGAGGAGTGAAAGTCTCCCCATCTACTGCTCGAGCAGGAACATCTCGAGCCTGACGTAGAAAGAAGAACAAATCATAAGGATGACATAGCCAACATGAGGTTAGTTCCATCCATCCTACCAGTTTACATACCCCCTTTGAGAGGTGATATTAACAGGGAAAGTGTCCCTAGAGACTTTGAATACACCCTAATCACTACATACCTACCGAAAGGAGTGTGCACCTACCATGCAAATAAAGACAAGGTTATAGCGTTGAAGTTTTGTGACTTCAACGCGGGGGACCATAAAGCTTACAGCATGCTCGCCCCATATAAGTACTTGACCAAAACTAAGGGAAAGAATTCAAAGCTCATCCCTCGGCAATGGATGATGAACCTCACACAGTCTACTTTGCTCAACGTTATGAAAGTACCGCACTTCGATAGACAACAGGAGGTGAATTCTTCTGTAAAACTATTGTTAGCAAGTTACCATGGAGGATACATGTGGTTATATCATTGCATAACTATTGATCCGGTGTTGATCAATAGGATCACCGAGCTTAGCATGCAAGGCCTGATCCCCATGAGTACCATCCTGGAAAGACCGTAGACCATGCTCTTGCACAGAAGATCAAAGAATCCTATGGTGATGTTGAGTAAGGCGTGAGAGGCTACAAGGTAGCTTCTATTGAAAGTGGAATAGTGCACCTCACATGCCAACTGATCGCAGGGAAGTTTGTACACAAGAATCGACCAACACAAGTATCTAGCTTTGTAGTTGACCTTGCAAGAAAGTGCATAGAGGGACTATAGATGAACTAGGAGAAGTACCTGGTGAATCAACTAGAGATTGACTACAGAGAAGCCCAGTATCAGGGGCATGAATTCCATTTTAGCTGGCTCCTGATACTGATTTCTTTTGTTGCATGGGATCTACTAGAAGGCGCAACCTTCCCAGACCTTGATCCCTTTGAGCCACTAGCCATGAATTTTAGTACATTATGGTACTCGAACGACATGAGCAAGCAATGGCAATCGAATTTTGTTTTCCACGCGTACTATAACCAATTGAAAGTAGCCATAAGGAGTGAACCTCGCATAACCCCGAATACTTTATAGATATTCTAACCTTTGATAAAGTTCAGTGCGAACCGCCACTTTATATACCTAACCCCACGTGTTGATGAGCACCAAGAATAGCTTTAGTCCTATTATAAGCTGACAGAAGAAGACCTGGAAGAGATACCCAAGGAATGGTCAGTGGACCTCCTTGTTTCATCAAACCTCATAGAGATGTCCGACATCGACAGCCCCGGAACTGCACAGGATACACCTGGGCCCAGTAAGACAAAGAAAGCAACGACGATGAAGAAGACTGAAGAAGTCTAGGATGTTAATAGCCTATCTATAAGGATGGCTTCCATTACACTAGATGAAGAAGGTGATGATGAAGAAGGTACAAAAACTCAGAAAGTCAAAGTACCACCACCTAGGGAAGAAGAAGACTCATCAAAGAAAAGGAAGGTCTCACCTCTGAAATCTTCCTCCAGAAAGAAACAAAGAACCCCTGTAACCAAGATGCGAACTGCCCTCACATTGGACGACTTTGATTTCATTGTTGTATTAGTCAATGATGCTTCAAAGGAATCATAGGGAAGCAGGAGGCGAAGTAGGAACAAATGTATAGCCAAATTGAGATTGCACTCCAAGGAGTACAACAAGCACTCCAGTCTAGCTGAGAAATCTCTACTGCACATCTGCCAAAAGGAACAATAGAAGTGGGAGATGAATTAGTTCAGCTCTGCAAGATTGTTGATGCAGTCAAAATATGCCTTTGACATGCTCAGGAAGAAAAAGTGTAGGCCACCTAGGCCCTAAAGAAAGCACAGGAGGAAATTATTGAACAATTCCAAGCTATGCAACAAGAGAAGAATGCTCTCCAAGCAAAATTTGAAGAAGACATAGCGAAGATCCAAAAAGAGAAAGAGCAGCTATTGTCAAAGAAGATAGGAATTGAGGAAGCAGTCAACATAGCATTTCACTCTGTGACCGACTTAGAGAAGAAGGATGAAGAGCCCATAGAGCACCAAGTGATGAAGCTAGCTGAAGTTATTTAGCAACTTCAATAAAGGGTCATGGAATTAGAACTTCAGACCATACCACAGAGTCCGCAAGAATTGCACAACCAACGACAATTGAATGCTCAGAGCGCAGTCGAGAGGATTAAAACACTTGCTGCAGAATGTAAAAAATTAAGTAGAAGAAGCGCGCAGATATACAAACAACTATATGAAGACCCAGAGTTGAAGAAACGGGAGTCCCAACTCCAGGAAGCAAAGCAGCACATAGATATTGTTAAGAACCAAATATCAATATAGCATAGAAAAACCTCAGAAAAAGTACTCAACGCCTTGAAAAAAAGATAATTTCAGATAATATGTTAAGCCCTAATATTGTCTCATTACCCCTTAATTGGGGTATATTATATTAGTAATGTTATTTTATTTATGTCGGCTTTAGGCCATTAGTTGTAATTATACCTCCTAGTCTCCT
>JZKD02S0389720.1:204286-225376 GCA_000966675.3 Picea glauca | reverse complement strand
GTTGTATCTTCATTTTCATTTTCCTTCATGTCCAAATAACTTCATCAATCTTCTGGTCCAAAACCCATGACTAGGGTTGACATCAATGACAACAACCAATCTTCCAACACTATGCAAACACCTTCTTTAACTAACTGTGTTTATTTTATGACTTTTATTGATGATTTCAGTAGGAAGACTTGGTTGTATTTGTTGAAACAGAAGTCTGAAGCCTTTGATGTTTTTAAGAAGTTTAAGTCTATGGTTGAGAATGAGAGTGATCGAACCATTAAGATACTAAGGTCTGATAGAGGAGGTGAGTATAAATTGAATGAATTCATTGAATTTTGTGATCTTCATGGAATTAAAAGGCAGATTACTGCTCGATATACTCCACAATAGAATGGAGTGGCTGAAAGGAAGAATCAGACTATTATGGATATGGCTCGAAGCATGTTGAAAGAGAATCATCTTTCAAATGAATATTGGGGAGATGCAATTCTTTGTTCTATTTTTATCTTGAATAGAAGTCCGACCAAGACCGTGAGGGATCTTGTACCTCACGAAGCCTAGGATGGTAAGCCTTGCAATGTTTCTCATTTTAGAATTTTTGGATGTGTTGCATTTGCGCATATACTTGCAGAAATGAGGAGGAAGTTGGATGACAGAAGTGAGAGATGTATCTTTGTTGGATACTGTTAGTGCAAATTCTTGCAAGGGGGTGTTTTCTCTCCAAGATTCGAGCCCATGGCGTAAATGCGAAGAAATGGGGCTTAAAGAACCCATCAAATGCATTTTATTCAAAGGCTACAGGCATGAGCGCCAAGTGCAGCACACAGAAGAAGTCCAATTCGGGCTTAAGTGTTAGCAGATGGGCGATCCAGGATTCAATGACGAGGATCGATCGATGGAGTAGATCGTCAGTCATCAGGTAAGCTAGAGCGATGGAGTTGCATGGGTTTTAGTGCGTGGGAGGGACGCATGGCGCACGATTGGGCTCTATCGCCACTTCACCCATCGTGAATTTGAAGAACAAGGATCAGCCTCTTCCCAGCCGCGAAATGCGAAGTGCCGAAGGTGCCCAGTGTCGGGCCCACAATCTCGCCGAAATGATCTAGGCCGTCCATCCCGGAGGAGCATGTGGCGCATGATTGGGCTCTATCACCACTTCGCCCATCGTGAATTTGAAGAACAAGGATCAACCTCCTCCTAGCCGTGAAACGCGAAGTGCTGAAGGTGCCCAGTGTTGGGCCCACATTCTCGTCGGAATGATCCAGGCCGTCCATCCCGGAGGAGCACGTGGCGCACGATCGGGCTTTGTCGCAACTTCGCCCATTGCGACTTTGAAACACTTTTTCTCTGTAGCTGGGATCCCCGAACCGCGAAGTGCCGAAGGCACCCAGTGTCACAACTTCGGACATTGCGACTTTGGAATGCAGGGGTCTACCCCCTCCCATTCGCGATACGCTAGATGCGAAGACACCTTGGGCGCGGCCCCATGGTCACAGCGCAAGGTTGTATGGGGTAAGGACAAAGAAATCAAGGGATGTGGAGCCAATATGTTCAAAAGAAGAGGGATCGTGTCCATTTTTTTTTGAAGCCAAATCCATTCGCCATGTGACAGGTCGTTTTTACAGTTTTAGTCACCAAGGGTCCTGAATACTAGAATGAGGGAATTTCCTGAAAGGAGGAGGATCAAAGCGCCTTAGAAAAAGGCTCTAGGTCATGACCATGGGGTACAACGAGGGAAGCTAGCCCCCGAGCTCGGGAAGTGAGCGCATGGTCGTTTCTTGTGCTCAAAGTTTCGGTCGCTCGCCATAGAGGGGAGCGATTAATGAAAAGTAGGCTGGTAGCTGAAACTTCAGTTCTATCCATGAATGTGAGGCATGGAGGTTCTGGTAGGCAGTCTGCGCAAGACCGTCCAATGTGCAGGTTGATCTGAAAGGCCCATGCCAATCTGATGTTCTCATCCGACCAAAGAACCTGCACACGATAGGTTGGACTTTAATGTCTCAGCTACCCTACTGATGCCAAGGGAGCGCACTGCTTTGAGTATATATTCTCAATTGTTGTATTTTTGTAAGGATCGATGGTAGAGCAAAGCTCCTGATTGTAAAGTTTTAATAGACTCTCTAGTTCTCTGGTTATGTATCTGTATGTGAGATTTCTTGTTTTATGACAGACAACTTTCGTATCCCATCTAGTTTCATCTCATACTGAGAGAGTTCATGATCGACTGATTCATGTGAATTACTGTGACTGTGTTATGATAAAGGATTTATTGTAACACTGTTATATTCTCTAGTGTTGCCTATATTTGAGTGTAAGAAGATCTTACATTCAAGTTTTTCTTCTATAGGCTGTTAGAAGCCCGATGCCTACAATAGCCCTCATCTTTTCCTCACATAAGTCTTCCTCCTATTCACCCTTACTACAACTCATTGTCTAAAGTTTAATTAAGACCTCACCTACCTCTGCATGTCCAGCCTAGTTTCAGAGTTAGAACGATATTGTTTCGATTTTTCTTCCACTTGATCACCCTCTATAAACAAATTGTGACATAAAACTGATGGGCGTCAGGCTCTGCTCCTGCTGCAATCCAGGAGTGATTTCCAATGCCAACATTTCTGGTGCCATTGCCGGGGATGAAGTTGAAAATTTTCCCCGAGATTGAACGACATTGAGCCTCTGATTCTGAAGGTGCATCAGGCATCAGAGCCTCTGAAGATTGTTGTTGTGCACCTGATGACTCCATTGTGACGATTGCACTGTGGCAAACCTGCCATTTTAATTGTGGCTTTCAGAGGTAGACACACGCGGTCCCATCCACAACTACCTCTAGATACACCTAAAGCTGAGCCAAAGGCGAATTTCAGAAAAGGAAAGGCCCCTCAAGGAGAAACTTCCACCGCCGAACCAGGTAATTTGTCGTCTCCTTCTATAGAAACCCCTTTTTCTTCTCCTCGGCTTCACAACAGACCGTTTTCTGAAGCCTCTCATTTCCTAAATTTCAGAAGTGTTCTTGCCGAGTTGTCTCCTCCTGGTTTTGGAATAGAGGGAGAAACCCTTGTCACTTCCCTTACCCCTGTAAGCCTGTTTCCAGTATCCCCGGTTCAAGCTCCTTCCCCTCTGAGTTTTCCTCCACTTAATATCCCTATGGTAGGAGAAAATCCCCCTATGACCAGAATGGAGGCTATAATAACTGCTAGGTATGCTCCCCTTGTGTTACCTCAGCCTCTCAATGCCCTTCTAGTAGATGGTTACCTCAAGAAGCTGCCCAAGTTTATAGGCGTGGGGGACATAACTGCAGAAGAACACCTTGAAGCCTTCTACAGTTTTACAGACGATCATGTTATCATGCATGCAGATGTATGGATGAAGATTTTTGTCCATAGTCTTGAAGGCAAGGCTAGAAAATGGTTTAGGGCCCTGCCTCCTGGATCTATTGATGGGATTGAGGCTTTGGATAGTGCCTTTTTGAGACAATGGGGAGACAAAAAGGACTTCATGTTTTACATGACTGAGTTTGGGTCTTTGAAGAGAAAGGAAGGAGAGTCTATCTTTGACTTCTCCAAAATATTTAATAAAATGTACAATAAGATCCCCACTAAGATAAATCCCTCCGAAGTCTCTGGAAATATCACTTATGCCATTGCTTTTGATCCTGATTTCTGCCTCCTGCTAAGGGAAAGGAGAGCCACCACTCTGGCTCACATGCAGGACGTAGCCGTGGAAGTAGAGTCTAACATAATGGTTGTTGACCGACTCAAGAATAAGGCTGACAGAGACATATCCAAGAGAAGAACAAAGGCCTCCCCATCCCATTCCTGTCCCCTTCCCCTTCAAACGGATGAGGTAGCTAAAGTACTGAAATCCCTTTCGGCTAGGATGGAGAAGTGGGAGTTAGAGGGGAAGCCCACATACAGAAACCCACATAATACTGATAACAGAGGTTTCAGGAGGCCTAGTAACAATATGCCACAAACTTTGCCAAAGGAACAAAGAAGCAAAGACAGGGATGATCAGATGATTCAGACCCCTCTCCAAAATAACATAGTTTCTCATGAGGAAGGGGAGGAGGTGGAGGAACTTGACCCTGAGATCCACTACATCGAGTACACTTCCCCGTTTCATCATTTGACTCAATTTGCATATGAAGAATCCCTTATCAACACTCAAATCAACGAGTTGAGTAAAGGGGGAAAGGCCAGCAACACTCCTAATAGATACAATCTCAGGTCAAAAAAGAAAGAAGGGAATTTTGATAGCCAGGATCAACCCCTCATAGTGGAAAGGCCTACTAAAGCTGCAACAACCACTACTAAAGAAAAGAAAACTCAGAATGCTTCGTCAACAACCAAGGAACCTGTCTTCGAGGTAAGGGAAGCTCCTAAGTCTCTCTCCCCCTTTATTTTTGAGCATGAGATTCAGAAGATTAGAATTCCTGTACCCCTATCCGAACTAGTTAAAAATGAAGATTTCAAAAAATCTCTCTCCAAGCTGCTACAATCTGAGCCCCCCCAGCCTTTCACGGACTCAATAAATCTCCAATATGAAAAGCTAACAGTCGTCCTAGGTCCCATGGTAGAAGATAGAGATGATTCATCCCCTCCTTTCTACACATCCCTGAACATACATGATAAAGTGTTGCATAACTGTCTCATGGATTCAGGGGCCTCCCATAACCTTATGCCCAAAATAGTAATGGAAGAATTGGGTTTGGAGGTGACAAAGACTTATCATTATTTGTACTCTTTCGATTCAAGGAGGGTGCAATGCCTTGGAGTCATCAAAGACTTGGTGATCTCTCTGTTTCAGCTACCAATGAAGAGTGTGGTCATGGACATTGTAGTGGCTGACGTTCCTCCCAAGTTTGGCATGCTACTGTCAAGATCTTGGATTAAAAATCTTGGAGGAACATTACAGATGGATCTCACATATGCTACTATTCTAGTCTTTGGAGGGGAACACAGGAGGCTATATAGAGAAGCCCAGCTGGCCTACATTGTTAGCGATGAGGAAAACCCTACCAATCACCCTATCTTTGCGCTAGACACTGATCTGGGATCTAGTTTGTTACAACTCATTGATGCTCCTGAAGCCCCTTTCCAAATAAAAAATAAACCCTTATTTGATCACATAACACTTCCTCCAACCACCTATGTTTGGAAAATGTTTTTCGACGGAGCTTCTTCTAGCGAAGGTGCTAGCGCTGGAGTGGTCTTTGTGTCACCTTGTAAGGAAGCCATATTCCTGTCATACAAGCTTGAATTTGAAGCAACTAATAATGTGGCAAAATATGAAGCTCTTGTTCTAGGTTTAAGGGCTGCAAAAGAAATGAGGATTGAGGAAGTAGCAGTGTTCGGAGATGCTGAGTTGATTATCCAGCAAGTCAAAAACTCTTACCTGACTAAGCATCCTCAGCTCAAAACTTACAAAGAGGAGGTATGGGACCTGATTGACAATTTCTTCTCATCTTTCAACATCTCTTTTATTCCAAGGGAGCAAAATGCTTTAGCGTATTCTTTAGCTGTTTCAGCTAGCCGGTTCGAGATCCCTCTATTGTCTATGGTCAAATATGATGTTGAGATAAAATATAGGCCCTCTGTACCAGACAATGTCAAGCATTGGAAGGTATTCGATGATGATCTTGAAATTGAAAAATTTCTCCAATTTGTTGATGAATTTTCTGCATTGCATATTGATCAGGATCCTGACCTTGAAGGTGACCCTTACCCTGAGGTGTTTTTAAATGAAATTGCTAATCACCAAATTATTCAGCTTCTTAGCAATCACATTCCAAAGGGACTAGTCCCTTTAGAAAGATTGTTCGATGGGAATGATATAGCAGTAAAGGGTAGGGTTTCAGATGAATATGCTGACATAGCTGAGTGCAACATTGGCACACAGAAGGAGCCTAAGTTCGTCAAGTTGTCGAGCAGTTTGACTAGAGAACAGAGGGCCGAATATACCGAGTTATTAAGAGAATTTGCTGATGTATTTGCATGTACCTATGAAGACCTCAAGACATATGACACATATGTCATTGAACACAAGATCCCACTGAAGGAGAAGGCTAGGCCATTTAGGCAGAAGATAAGACAGATAAATCCCATGCTACTGCATGTCATGGAAAAAGAAGTGAAGAAGTTGTTAGATGCCCAAATCATTGTCCCCTTGAGATATTCTGAATGGGTGGCCAATTTGGTCCCAATAAGAAAGAAAAGTGGCGAAATCAGGCTTTAGGAATCTAAACTGAAGCTCAAGAAAGGACAATTACCCCCTACCTAAGATGGAACACATATTGCAGAGGGTAATTGGTGCATCCAGGATATTCATGATTGATGGATTTTCTGGCTATAATCAGATATCAGTCATGCCTGAGGACAGGGAAAAGATAGCCTTCACCACTCCTTGGGGCACATTCATGTATGCCAAAATGTCGTTTGGACTAATGAATGTGGGAGCAACATTTCAATGAGCCATGGAAATAGCCTTCATCAGGGAGAAAGACCAGTTTGTGGTGATCTATCTGGATGACATCACAGTCTTCTCCAGGTTTGATAAAGAGCACTGTTATCACTTAAGGAAAGTTTTCTCAAAATGCCGGAGGTTTGGTCTTTCCCTAAACCCTAAGAAATCTTTGTTTTCTATGATGGAGGGAAAGCTTTTAGGCCATATAGTATCAGCAAAAGGAGTGAGAATTGATCCCAGTAGAGTAGAGTCAATTCAGACCCTATCACTTCCCAGGTCTAAAAAAGAAGTCCAGGCCTTTCTAGGAAAGATTAACTTTCTGAGGAGGTTCGTCTCAAATTTTGCTGAGATGGTGAAACACATCACAACCATGCTCAAAAAGGGGAATGAAGTGAAATGGACTGCTGAACCCAGTGAATCGTTTGTCCAAATAAAAAGGGCATTGACTGAGGCACCTGTGCTGATCAGTACTGACTATTCCAAAGACTTCCTAGTTTTTTCTTTCTCTTCTTTTGATATAGTAGCAGCGGTCTTATTGCAGAAAAATGAGGAAGGGCGAGAGAAACCCATTGCCTTCTTCAATAAAGCATTAAGAGATGCAGAAATCAGGTATGAAATCATGGAGAAACAGGCCTATGCCTTGGTGAAATCTCTCAAAGCCTTAAGAGTCTATGTCTTGCACTCAAGAGTGACTACATACATTCCTTCAGCTTCTATGAAGGACATCCTTGTACAGCCCGACATAGATGGGAGAAGAGGTAAATGGATTGCTAAGATCCTTGATTTTGACCTGGAAATGAAGCCCACAAAGTTGGTTAAGGTGTAGGGTTTAGCCAAGCTACTGGTTGAATCCAATTGTAGAGCCTTGGGGGTTAGTCTGATCAATACTTTCTCAGGAACTCAGCAAGCTGATTCGCCCAGCCAAAGCTCTTAGGATGACTTTCCACTAACAGAATGTTCCTGGTATCGAGACATCTTGTACTTTCTGCAGGAGTTGAGGCCCCCTAATGGAATGAGTAAAAGTAAGGCAAGATATTTAAAACACAAGGCGGTCAAATATTGCCTCATTGACCAAGTATTGTATTGGAGAGACCCTCTAAGGGTGTTGCTGAGGTGTTTGAACCCACAAGAATTCTAGAAGGTTATATTTGAATTCCATAATGGCCTTTGTGGAGGACATTATTTTTGGAAGAACACAACTCACAAAATTCTCAGAGCTGGGTACTATTGGCCCACCTTATTCACTGATGTCTGCAGAGAAGTCAGAGCTTGCATCAAATGCCAAAGGTTCTCAGAAAAGTAGCAGCTTAGATCACTGCCACTGAAGCCTGTAGTAGCTTCAACACCTTTTCAACAGTGGGGGTTGGACTTCATCGGGGAAATCCATCCTCCCTCAAGTGGCCGACACAGATGGATCCTGACTGCAACAGACTATTTCACCAAGTGGATAGAAGTTGCCCCCACTAGGAGTACATCACACAAAGTAATTATCAGCTTCCTGGAGGATATCGTAGCCAGATTTGGCTGTCCCAACAGGATTGTCACTGATAATGCTGCTTCATTCAAATCTGAGCCTCTGATTAAGTTCTATGAGTAGTTCGAGATCTCGCTAATTCACTCCACCCCCTATTATCCTCAAGGAAACGGACTGGCACAATCCTCCAATAAAAGCCTAAGCAAGTTCATTAAAAGATTATTGAAAGACAATAAGAGGGCTTGGGATTCAAAGCTCAAATTCACTCTATGGGCTGATCGAGTGACAACGAAGAAATCCCTGGGCACCTCACCTTTTTAGTTGGTTTACAAAACAGAGGCGGTTTTTCCCACTCAGCTCACCTTACCTGTAGCGAAGTTCTTTCAAGATTATGAAGGAGATCCAGATCATATGGTCAGAAGGATTCATCAGATAGTGGAAGTACAATAGATTAGGAAACAGGTGATGGGCACAACTCATAGTCGTCAGCAGAAGGTCAAACAAGCCTTTGACAGGAAGGTCAGGAAGGAGTTCGAGATCGGCGATTTGGTGCTTAAGTGGGATGCACCCAGATAGGATAAGGGCAAACACAACAAGTTTTATTCCCTCTGGATCGGCCCCTTCAAAATCTCTGAGGTTTTATTAAATAACACATACAGGTTGCAGGATCTGGAGGGTGAGGAGGTTTTTAACAGCCTAGTAAATGGGCATTTTCTGAAGAAATGTTTTGTTTGAGCCTTAGACGGCTCCTTTGTTTGTAAATATTGTCCTTTTGGTTCTTTGTTTATTTTTATTTTTATTTTTATTTTTTGGCTTAGTAAATGACTCCATAGCCCAATAGCAAGGCACTGAAGCTGCAAAATGAGTTCTTAGAGCATCGCAGGGATGACTCTATCCCCCATGGAGCCTATTGTTAGCGCAAATTCTTGCAAGGGGGTTTTTTCTCTCCAAGATTCGAGCCCGTGGCGTAAATGCGAAGAAATAGGGCTTAAAGAACCCATCAAATGCATTTTAATCAAAGGCCATAGGCATGAGCGCCAAGCACAACACACAGAATAAGTCCATTTTGGGATTAAGTGTTAACAGATGGGTGATTCGGTCATCGTTGGTCATCGGGTAAGCCAGAGCCACGAAGTTGCACAAGTTTTAGCGCGTGGGAGGGACGCATGGCACACAATTGGGCTCTATCGCCACTTCACCCATCGTTAATTTGAAGAACAAGGATCAACCTCTTTCCAGCCGTGAAACGCAAAGTGCCGAAGGCGCCCAATGTCGGGCCCACAATCTCGCCGAAATGATCCAGGCCATCCATCCCGGAGGAGCACATGGCGCATGATTGGGCTCTATCGCCACTTCGCCCATCATGAATTTAAAGAACAAGGATTAGCCTCCTCCCAGCCACGAAACATAAAGTGCCGAAGGCACCCAGTGTCGGGCCCACATTCTCACCGAAATGATCCAGGCCGTCCATCCCAGAGGAGCACATTGTGCACGATTGGGCTCTATTACCACTTCGCCCATCGTGAATTTGAAGAACAAGGATCAGCCTCCTCCCAGCTGTGAAACGTGAAGTGTCGAAGGCGTCGAGTGTCGGGCCCACATTCTTGTAGAAATGATCTAGGCCGTCCATCCCGGAGGAGCACGTGGCACACGATTGGGCTTTGTCGCAACTTCGCCCATCGTGACTTTGAAACACTTTTTCTCTGCAGCTAGGATCCCTGAACCATGAAGTGTTGAAGGCGCCCAGTGTCGCAACTTTGGACATCGCAATTTTGGAATGCAGGGGTCTACCCCCTCCCATTTGCGATACATGAGATGCGAAGACGTCTTGGGTGCGGGCTCACGGTCATAGCGCAAGGTCGTATGGGGTAAGGAAAAATAAATCAAGGGATGTGGAGCCAATATGTTCAAAAGAAGAGGGATCATGTCCGTTGTTTTTTGAAGCCAAATCCATCCACCATGTGACAGGCCGCTTTTACAGTTTTATTCACCAAGGGTCCTGAATACTAGAATGAGGGAATTTCCCGAAAGGAGGAGGATCGAAGTTCCTTAGAAAAAGGCTCCAGGTCATGACCATGGGGTACAACGAGGGAAGCTAGCCCTCGAGCTCAGGAAGCGAGCGCGTGGTCATTTCTTGTGCTCGAAGTTTCGGTCGCTCTCCATAGAGGGGAGTGATTAATGAAAAGTAGGCTGGTAGCTGAAACTTCAATTCTAGCCATGAATGTTAGGCATGTAGGTTCTGGCAGGCAGTCCCGTCCGGTGTGCAGGTTGATCTGAAAGGCCCATGCCGATCTGATTTTCTCATCCAACCAAAGAACCTGCACACAATAGGTTGGACTTTAATGTCTCAGCTACCCTACTGATGCCAAGGGAGCGCACTGCTCTGAGTATATATTCTCAATTGTTGTATTTTTGTAAGGATCAATGGTAGAGCAAAGCTCCTGATTGTAAAGTTTTAACAGATGCTCTAGTTCTTTGGTTATGTATCTGTATGTGAGATTTCTTGTTTTATAACAAACAACTTTCTTATCCCATCTAGTTTCATCTCATACTGAGAGAGTTCATGATCGACTGATTCATGTGAATTACTGTGACTATGTTATGATAAAGGATTTATTGTAACACTGTTATATTCTCCAGTGTTGCCTATATTTGAGTGTAAGAAGATCTTACGTTCAAGTTTTTCTTCTACAGGCTATTAGAAGCCCGATGCCTACAACAACCCTTAGCTTTTCCTCACAGAAGTCTTCCTCCTATTCACCCTTACTACAACTCATTGTCTGAAGTTTAATTAAGACCTCACCTACCTCTGCATGTCCATCCTAGTTTCGGAGTTAGAACGATATCGTTCTGAGTTTTCTTCCACTTGATCACCCTCTATAAACAAATCGTGACATAAAATTGATGGGCATCGGGCTCTGCTCCTACTGCAATCCAGGAGTGACTTCCAACACCAACAGATACAGTGAAGAGTCTAAGGCATATAAACTCTACAATCCCATCACCCAGAAATATGTAATCAACAGAGATGTTCAATTTAAAGAAGATGAAGCTTGGGATGGAAGTATTGACAAATCAATTTCAGAGGGAGCTGTGTTACCCCGTGAAGATGATGATGGTGCTGAGTAGGCTGAAGGAGATGGACAGATGGTTCCACATGCACATACGCATGCAACAATAAGTTCAACAAGGCAAGCACCAGATTTTAGCCCATCTCAATTTAGAACGCCCAGAACTCATGAGCGTGGTGAGCCATCTGGACATGGTGGACATCAATCAGATTCACAGGTAAGTAGTGAATCAAATACCACTTTAGCTTCATTAAGAAACATATTTAAAGGAAAGAAGACTAGAAGCTTAAGAGAATTGTATGATCAGAATGAAGAAGTAGATCAGATTTCAAATTTTGCATTAATGGCATGTGATCCTGTAAGTTTTGATGAAGCTGTTAAAGAGGATGTCTGGATAAAAGCAATGGATGAGGAGATTGATTCCATTGAAAGAAATAACACTTGGGATCTTGTAGATTTACCTAAAGGTAAGAACAATATTGGTGTTAAGTGGGTTTATAAGACTAAGCTGAATGCAAAAGGTGAAGTTGAAAAATACAAGGCAAGACTTGTAGCTCAGGGGTTTAGTTAGAAACCAGGTATTGATTACAATGAAACTTTTGCTCATGTAGCAAGAATTGACACTGTGAGGATGGTCTTAGCTATTGCAGCTCAAAATAAATGGATCATGCATCAGATGGATGTTAAGTCTGCATTCTTGAATGGATATTTGGAAGAAGAGGTTTATGTAAGACAACCTCCGAGTTATGAGATTGATAAGCATAGAGATAAAGTTTACAAGTTAAGGAAGGATTTATATGGCTTGAAGAAGGCATCCAGATTTTGGTATAGTAGGATTGATGAATACCTGATCAGTGATGGATTCAATAGAAGTCCAAGTGAACCAACTCTGTATACAAAGGTAAATCAGGAAGGTAAATTTTGGATTGTCTGTTTGTATGTTGATGACCTGATTTTTACCGGAGATCTATCTGTAGATGATTTTAAAAATGCCATGAAAATAGAGTTTGAGCTGACTGATTTAGGATTGATGAAGTATTTTCTTGGAATTGAAGTGGATCAATCTGATGATGGCATTTTCATTTGTCAAACTAACTATGCAAATGAAGTATTGAAAAGGTTTAGAATGTTGAATTGTAAACCAGCTGCAACACCTATGGCAACTGGTATTAAACTTAGAATGTATGATGATGGACCATATGTTGATCAAAATCTGTATAAGAGGCTGGTTGGAAGCCTTATGTACTTAACAACAACTAGACGTGATATCATGTTTGTTGTAAGTTTGATTTTGAGATTTATGGAGACTCCGAAGAGTACTCATTGGCAAGAAGGAAAGAGGATCCTGAGATATGTTGCTGGAAAAACTGACTTTGGTATCCAATACACATCAAGTTTAAACTTTGAGCTGATCGGATATACTGATAGTGATTTTGCAGGTTCCATTGATGACAGGAAAAGCACATCTAGGTATGTGCTCAGTTTTGGACCTGGAGCAGTGGCATGGGCATCAAAGAAACAACCCATTGTGACTCTATCTTCTACTGAGGTAGAGTATGTTGCAACAACTACAACTGCATGTCAATCTGTATGGATGAGAAGGGTCTTGAATGAATTATTGCATGACCAGAATGATGTAACCCAAATTGTCTGTGACAATAAATCTGCCATTGCACTGTCAAAGAATCATGTCTTTCACAAACAGAGTAAGCACATTGATACAAGGTATCATTTCATTCGAGAGCTGGTAACTGGTAAAGAGATTTCTGTTCAGTTTTTCATATTTGAAGAACAATTTGCAGACATATTTACGAAGCCTTTGGGAAATGAATTGTTTAAAACTCATAGAAATAATATTGGGGTTTGTAAGCTGTAATGCATTGTTTACAAAAATTTTGTTTTACTTGTTTTAGTTTGTTTTGCTCTGAAATGATTAAGAGGGAGTATGTCAGGATGCAATCATTTCACTGCCTTTGTGCAAACGGTAAATCAGTGGCTTGACTTTTCAAGACTCGAGAATTAACCACTGATTACAATTTTGTCTTACATAAATTAAACGGTGGCCGCCTTAACCATTCAAGGAAACCATACACCATCACCACCTTGATTAAACCTTTTAGAAGATCGAAGGGGTAGTTTGTTAATGTATATATACCTAAAACAGATGATAAGATTTATGAGCTTGAAAGCATATTGAATAATTTTTTTTATTCAGAAGTGTTCTCTCCGTTGATACGCTATTTTATTTATTGAGTTTGTAAACTCTTCCAATTGATATCTTAGCCTTAAGAATTTCACCCTATTTTATACGCTATTTTATTTATTGAATTTGTATAAGGATGTTGATGTGTGCGCGGAGTTAGAGTGCATGGAGTTTATTTATTGTGCGAAGTTTATTTACTGCGCTGAGTTTACTTATTGCACGGATTTTACTTACTGCGCAAATTTTATTTAGTGCGCGGATTTTACTTAGTGCGCAAAATTTATTTAGTGCGCAAAGTTTATTTATTTGTTTGTGTTGGGTGTTTGTAAACAACGTAAGCCAAACTTCGATGTGCCTCCATTTTTCACAAATAATAGCAAATAAACATACAAACTTTTAATTTTTGGAAAATTTATATTTACCTGCGATTCCTATTGCCAAAATGTTTCCAAGTAAAACCCATCCACTTCTAACACCCTTAAATTCTTCATTGGAATACTAGGGAGGGAAGCACAGGAACAATTGTGATGCATACCTGGCATAATATTCCCGACGAAGCATCCTAATTCCCCGTAGTGCAGTTGTTTCCTATGCACAAATCATCAATGTTATCTGTCCCACCCCAACGACGAAGTGACCATCCTGGATGCTTCCCAAGCTCTCTTCCCATATCTCGGAGATGATCATGCATTCTTATAAAATTTCCAGTTATCACGCCCAGCTTGTTAAATTCCACATCCACCTCGACAAGGCATTTGTTCAGTAGACTTTGAAACCCCGTGAGACTTTCCAACCTCACCCGTCCCATACTCTTATGGAGATATACCTGTTTTCTCCAATGAAAAAATAGGAAATGTCTAGGAGTAGCACAACCACATAATTGTGGCTGATGAACCCCGAAAGACATATTTAATTTATAAACCTTAATTTTAGCATAAACCCTAATTAGGGTTTGTAAATAAAATATGTTATATGTTCATTGTGGCTATGCTAATGGAGGCAATAAATGAATTTACCATAGAGTCATTTAATACAATTGACTGGTGAATAACTGAATCAAGACCTCTATTAGACTCCATGCAATCATCAACTGAGGCAAAACTCGAATGTTATCAATATTAATAACTTGTACTTCAATAAAGCGATTTGAAAATTGTCATACACAAAAACTCAGATTGTTAAAGTGATGGGTGATTGGATCAATAGCTTAATCGCTTTTCAATCATTTTGTGATTCATTTGATCGGCTAGGAATGTGTATGGTAATCGTTTGTGATTCTTTTTATCGTCCGGGGAAGCAGCAGGGTTTTCAAGACTAACCTTGGAGTACTGGAATCGTTGATTACAAGTGAGAAAGCAGATTTCATTTTAGGATGCTTGGCGTCCTCATTACCACTAGCATGTAGAAAATGAAACGTTCTGCGACTATGATAGTTGTGGTTTTTTGTTGTATCACAATATGATTAACCCAGGCCAAACATGGCATCCTCTCATGCTCCATAAAAACTGAATGCCTGCCCCCAATATGATACATACAATCGATGGTAATGAGGTAGAGGTAGTGAGTGATAATCATTCAAACGTGGCTTCTAGAGATATTAATCTTTTTTAATCATTTAAACGTGGCAATCACATAGAGTTACAGTAGTTTCTTAATATGATTAAGTAAATGTGAAAAAATAAACAGGTTAACGGATGTATTCATAAATGCAAGGAAGTTATGAAGAGTAAATCTAAATCATTGATTTAGGAGGACGACGAAGAATATGCCAGCATCTTCAATTGCTATCCATCAGATTAGGATTATAGATTAAAATATCATTAATTGTGCCCATTTCCAATAGGTGTACGCCTTTCGGTGTAAATATTTGTTGTTCGTCTCTATGAAGTGAATCATAACTAATTTGAAGCCTCTTTTTTATCTCTTTAGTAAGTATTTGTTAGTCTCTCCAACTCGTCTTTCCAACAAGATTCATTGGTGTTTCCATAAAGAAGCCCCCCAAAGACTTTTAGTGATAAAGGCAATCCATTTCAAGCCCTTAATCGACTAACCAGATATTGAAATCCTCACAGTGGATGGGGTTGGCAGAAAGCATGCGAACATAAGAGCTCTCTGGAGCATTCTGTATCAAGGCCAGTCGATTGATAAATCGATGGCTTTTGTACTCTTGACCTTACGAGGACATCCTTTTCACGGGATGTGATAAAAATTAAGATATCAGGCAGTAGGGATTTATCTCTAACGGGAAAAAGTGCATGTACTTGATCCTCCTGATCTACATCATCTAGAACTAGAAAGACATGAGAATATAAGACTGAGAAATGATTCTTGAGCATCTCTATACCTTTATCCTTGTTGTCTATCGATTGCTAAGATGCACTTAATCCCTTCAAAAGTCTTCTCTGCAATGAAGGTAAATATTTTTTAGCATTTTCTCTTATATCAAATAAAAAACAGGGTTTATTGTACTTTGAACTCTTCTTGTTGAAGAGTTCTTTAGCTAGCATTGTCTTCCCCACTCCACCCAAGCCGGTGATGCCCACAAACTGAACCCTTCCACTATGTCGCTACAATGATACTTTATTTTAAAAATATTTCACCTTCTCATCCAAACCCGTGGGATATCTAGCCACGTTCAACTTTCTTTTTGCCTTTTTTCAATACAACTTCGATGACCTTATCCACTAGTTCCCCCTCATCACTAGTTATTTACAAGAAAAATAAACATAACTATTATTTAGATTATATAATTATGCCGATAGGTGTACACCTATTGGAAATAGACACAAATAATGATCTTTTAATTATAAATATTAATCTTATGGCTAGCAATTGAAGATGCTTGCATATTCTTAGTGGTCCTCCCAAATCAATGAATGAGATTTAATATTTATAACTTTCTTGCATTTATAAATGCTTAGGTTTACTTGTTTACTTTTTCACATTTACTTAATATGATTAATAATTTACTTCCCTAACCATTGATTGCCACCTTTACCTAATTAACAAGGATTAACCACGTTCAATGTTTAGTATGGATTAATTCGTTTCATATTACTGTGGGTGTTTCTTTATGAATATGAAGCAACCTAGTGATGGATTCCACATTTGGTTGTGGTTAATCTCAAAGCATTATCTCACTCCTCACGCATGCGATGCTTGGGGCAAGTGTTTCATTTTGGTTTGTAAGGGTGTGAAATGTGTTATCGTTCCAATTAACAGTCGGCCTTTCACTTAACAGACTGGGTTAACCTAGCACAATCGTTGGATATGGACACAATTTCAAGTTATTATATGCAGAGCCATCTAATTGTTGATTCAGTTCCTCTACCCACATCCAAGAAAACTCCACAAAGAGCAATTGATTCGCTCCACCTATCTATCCATCCTCATTCATTCACCCTTCGATCCATCCATTACGTAAAAAAATAGCAATGCATGAGGATGCACTTGGACCTGAGAGTGGATTATCATAGCGGAGGGGGATTGCAACTTCACAATCATGAGGGGGGATTAGAGTTTTAAGAATTTGCAAGGCCCAAAATCACGAAAGGATCTGAAACGTCAGATCACGAGGGGAGTGTGATCATTCATCTGGGAGAGCGAACTTAGAAGGTTTGGGACTCGAAAGAGTCGGGGTGACTTGTACACAGGAATCCCAAAACCGTGAAATAAGAAGCACTCGGAGGAAGGGACCCAGGTCATGGCAAATGGTCATATGGATGAATGACAAGGGAGGAGATAGCGCAAACTAGGCTCTATCTTGGAGTTCGTAAGATCGGGGGTTGGATGAGTCAAGTGCGGCTCACAACAGAACGCTCAAGGACGCGAAGTATCGAGTATAGATAGAGAAATCTGGACTATTAGATCATGGGAGGCTGTAAGTCGTTGATCTAACATTGGGGGTTCAAATATCGAGAGTGCGTTGAATCAATATTTGGATTGAACACAAGAATCTCAAAGTCACGAATAGCGAGGCACCTTTTGAGTTAAGTCTGTGGTCACGGATTGTGATCACGTGCAGGAAGCTCACGCCTAGTACTTGTTCGCACGGGCTGGGTAACACATAGGACATGTGGATTTGTTGTCAGAGATTCTAGCATGGAATCGAATAGTTGCTTCAGCTCGTGGAATGTGAGAAGATCCATGGCCAGGAGGTTAGCAGGACCTTGCTGAGGTAGGGGGTCCTGCATCATGTGGTATCAGAGCCATTTTATGTCTGTAGATTGTAGACAGAGGGAGGCAGAGTAAATAAGAAGATAGGTTTATACCATCAAGTGGTATCAGGATATGAAGACCTGGCAGGATGTTGATGCTCTGTGGCGATTGTTTGCATGTAGGTAGCAGACAATTGACAACCAAGTGAGCTGTAAAAGAAACTGGAAATGATTGCAGTTGTAGAGTAAACAACAAACTTGCCAGGAGGGCAGGTAGATGGTGAAGATGGCTATTGAATTCCATAAGCATGGTCAAGACAAGGACCGCCAATAGAAAATCAAGGCTGAGATGGACAAAGAACTCTACAAGATAAGAGCAAAAATGGAGAAGCTTGCATTTAAAATGCATAAGGATGCAAAGGTGTATTGGGTGTATGAGTGGCCCATGAAGAAGAAGGTGAAGTGTCCCATTCAAAAAAACTTGTCCAGAGGACAACAAAGGTTGTTAAGAAGGTGGTTGAGGCATGTTGAAAGCCTTAGAGACACAGAGGAAATGTTTCATATCTATGAGCCGGAAGCTAGGATAAGTCTCAGTGATGATGAGAAGAAGGGATCAGACAAGGATCTCAGAAACTGGCAGGTGGGAAGTGATGAACTTTCAAGTTGCCTGGAGGGAAATAAGAAGAGGTCAATGGTTGATCTCAAAGACTACCAGGTGGGCATTGAAGAAATTATGGATTTCCAGGTGCGCAATGAGATGGGATCATTGGAGTATCTCATAGACTACCAGGAGGGCAGGGAAAAAATCCCAGATTGTCAGGTGGGAAAGGGAGAGAAGATGACACTGTCTGATAGTCTCATGAACTCAGAGGTGAGTTTGGATCAGCAAGGAGTGCTGACAGAGGAGGATGATCGAAGGAGTGTTCTGATCATTGGGGGAATTCAGATATTCCTACCAAGCAGCCCAATTGAGGCCAAAGAATGTGTTGCAGATGAAGCAGCAGGAGATGGACAGCCAACAGAGACTGTCAAAGAGGAAGAAGAAAGGGATAAGACATCAGAATCTACCCCAGTAGAAGAAGATCATGCAGATAAGATGCTCACTCCATGGGAGAAGGAGTTAGATATGTTGGAGGATTGGTTGAACCATCCAGAGCTAGTAGATGACTGCCATGAGTAGATAGTCATGTAGATTGTGGGAGAAGAGCATTCAACATAATTGCTCAGACATTTCAGCCAAGAGGCTAGACAGATGATGACTACAACACTGAAGCCTGCAGCAGAAGAAGAAGCAAAATTCTAGTTTGAGGAGCAGCTAGAGGAAATTGGAGATGAACCAACAGGAGAACTGGCAGAAGCAAAGCTATCAGAGGGAGAAGCTGAGCAACAACTTAGTGATGGGACTGAAGAGCTGAAGTCTGTAGCTGGGTGGCAAGCTGAGGCCACAAGAGACGAAGAAGACAGCAAGGGGGATCAATTTGATCTACCCATCAACAAGGAGGAGATGTAGCTAAGCAGTCTGCATAGAAGAGGAAGCCATCCATGGCAGCAGCTGCAAGAGGTGATTGAAGAAATCAGGAAGTTGATGTTGAGGTCAACACAAGGAGAAGTCAACCAAGAGAAGCTGAGCATAAGGGAGCATGCCATAGAAACACAGAAGCAGAAGAAGCAACAAAAACAAAGTAGTGAAGCAGATGGACAACTCCAAAGAACAATTTGGGATCCTGGAGGATTTCAACAACAGCGTTGGGAAGCTCATGAGCAGGAGCTCATGAATTTTTCGCAGCAGTGGAGTATGATGCAAGAGCATCGCTCCATATCATCAATGCGCCAACCAGCTAGCACATTCAACGTGCATTCAATGGAGGAGAGAGGTGCAAGCCCTCTCATTTTCAAATTTTGAATTTTGATTAAATGTTGTAAGGCGAGAGATCTAGATCTGATTCAAACTAGACAACCATTGAATGTAATTCAATGCAATTCAATGAGGGTAGGTGATATGGAGGGAAGAGCTCGAGGAGCCCCTTTTGTAAAAAAGATCTTTGTATCTAGATTCATTAGCAGAAGTAAATTAGGCTAGAACATATTAGAAGAGAGGAAGAGAAGAGAGAGCCGAGACTCTATCGCAGTCTGAGCTTTTGCACACATTGTAACAGATATTTTGAGATTAATACAAAGAGCAGTTTTTCCTGCATGAGATTCTTTGTGTGTTTATGTGTTTATGAATTAATGTCATCTGTGTGTTATTTTATGCTATAGATGTATGTGATAGGTCCCATCTACAGGTGATAGATATAATTCTCTATCTGTCTATGATTTTTCTTTGATTTCAGTCTGGGTTCTTGGAGGCTAAATGCAAGGGGTTGCATGATAGAGTGTTGAAGACTCTGTGAGCCAATGCAGAGAGTGCACATATGAGTTTTGTGTTGAATTCAGGCAAGAACATGCCAGGAGGGCGCACCAGACGAATCATTAAATCAGGGGATAAGCCTCAAGGTTGTTGAACACCTTGGAGGTGAGACTATGCAGAGGAAGCCACAGAGAGAGAGAGACAAAATCATTGAAGATTATGGAAAGCTCTGCTAGGTGGGCATCGAGCGAGTGTGAAGAGTGCACTAGGAGAAATTTGTTTTGAGTTTAGGGAAGGAAGAGAAGTGTCAAGGAGAGACACTTATAGAGTTACTAAACACTCTGTGGCTCAACAAGGTGTGCTTGAGTAGGAGGTTGCCAGGAGGGCACCAAATTTCCCTTTGAAGGGAAAGACAAGGGAGAAGTGTCGAGCATTGATAGAAGCTCGGGAGGAATAGTGCCTTTGCACATAGAGTTCCAATAGAAAGGAACAACAAACTGAGACACTTCACTATCCAAGCCTCAAACAAGATCGGGAAGGATAACACGAAGCTATGCACAAAGTGCAAGGAAGGTGCTAGGGCCGAGGTCAAGTTTCATCACCAAATCTTAGGAAAGATTACGTTTCCAGAACGCAGACGAGACCCAAAGTTGCAAGGGATCGCAGGAGATAAATCGAAGGTCGAGACCTCTGAAACATTGGGAATTCTTCCGAGTCAGGGAAGAAATCCAAAGCTCAAGAGGAGGAGCACAATAGTCATTAGATCATTTGCGGGAGGATAGATCTGGACTGTCAAATCCACGTCGAGACACCCAAGGGAGCGCACAGGAGAATATTAGATTCCAGCCATGAGATCTATGCACGTGGACCAATATCCATTGGATCCAGAAGAAGGTGCATGATGCTTAACATTCGATAGTGCACAGGAGGGCTGTTACACATGAAATTTGCACAACTAGGTACCTCACCCTAAGTGTCGTAAAGTGTCATATAAGTGTCTCATACACCTTGACGCCATGGAATAACCTATGTCAAAATCCCTAGTCAATGTGGAGGAGGGATATATTACATGAAGGCCAAAATACCAAGTACACATGAATTATTATTGATATTCATGGAAAATAAATTGATTAAGTGTGAGAATCAAGTGCACATGAATTATTATTAATATTCATGGAACAAAAAGTAATTAAGTGTGAGAATCCACCTCACATTTGGTTTCCTATTTTTTAGGGAAGGTGGAGGATCTCATGGATGGTTGAAATATTTCCTTAAAATCCTTGAGAGATATTTCCTCCCCAAAATCCTTAAGAGATATTTTCTCCCTAAATATCTTAGAGATCCCTTTCTTAGTGGATCTGATGAGAGATCCTCTCCATGGT
>JZKD02S0389720.1:123554-158148 GCA_000966675.3 Picea glauca | reverse complement strand
AAAAAAAAAAAAAAAAATTCGGGGGCGCTGCCCCCTAACCCTCGCACGTGGGGCTCTGCCCCCCTACACCCCCCTGTGCGCCCGGCGCAGGCGCTCAGACACTACTACTCGTGAAAATAATATAACACATACCCAACAAATTTAAAATAGGAGGTTGCAAAGATGAAATACTATGTGATGTAATTCCTATGGATGTCTTTCATATTTTATTGGGGAGGCCGTGGTAGTATGACCGAAAGGTTATTCATGATGGAAGAAAAAATACCTATACCCTAGAAAATAATGGTAGAACACATATGTTGTTACCCATAGAAGACAAAGAGAAAAATATAGAAGCTAGTTCAAGCATACTTCTCATGAGTGGGAAGGAGCCCTTGAATGAAGTCGAGAAAGAGAAAGAAATGCAGTTTGTTGTAGTGAGGAAGCCTAGAGTTATCCTTACGAATATTTCTGTAGAAGACTTGGTTATAGAAATCCAAAAAATATTATAAAACTTTGCTGATATAGTCGTGGATGAGTTACCACACTCATTGCCACTCATTAGGAGCATAAGCCATCATATTGACCTTATTCCAGGAGCTAGTCTACCAAACAAAGAAGCTTATAGGTTGACACCTAGAGAGAATGAGGAAGTCAAAAATCAAGTCCAGGTTTTGTTGGATAAAGGGTTAGTTAGGGAAATCCTAAGCCCATGTGCAGTACTGATTGTAATAAGCCCAAAGAAATATGGAGGATGGAGGATGTGTACAGATTCTCGAGTCATCAACAAGATAACCATTAGATACATATTCCCTTTACCGAGGATGGATGATTTGATGGACTGTTTGAGTGGAGTGAGCTATTTTTCCAAGATAGAATTGAAAAGTGGATATCATCAAATAAGAATGAGAGAGGGAGATGAATGGAAAACAACATTCAAGACAATCGAAGGATTATTTGAATGGCTGGTCATGCCGTTTGGATTGACAAATGCACCAAGCACATTTATGAGATTGATGAATGAAGTGTTGAAATACTTCATAGGCAAATTTGTCATAGTATATCTGAATGACATACTAGTCTTCAGTAAGACAAAGGAAGAACACTTAAGACATTTGACATCAGTGATGGAAAGGTTGTAGCAAGAGAAGTTGTTGATAAATATGAAGAAATCTTCTTTTATGAAGACATAACTCATATACTTGGGTTTTGTGATCTCTTCAAATGAATTGAAGATGGATCCAGAAAAGGTGAGAGAAATCAAAGAATGGCCATCGCCAAGAAACATATTTGAAGTAAGAATTTTCATGGGTTAGCGAGTTTTTAGAGAAAATTCATCAGAAATTTCAGTGGTATATGCACACCCATGATGGACATTGTGAAGAAGAAACATAAGTCCTTTAGTTGGACAAAGGAAGTTGAAACTTTTTTCAAAGTGTTGAAAGAGTAGATCACAGAGCAATCGATTCTGGTCTTACCAGATTTTGGAAAAACATTTCAGGTGAGATATGATGCAAGTGGATTAGCTATTGGAGCAGTCTTGAGTCAGGACAATAGGCCAGTTGCTTATTTTAGTGAGAAACTAAATGACAGCAAGAAAAAGTATTCCACGTATGACAAATAATTTTATGCAGTGATTCAAGCTTTGAGAAAATGGAGGCATTATCTAATTCCTAAAGAATTTGTCTTGTACAGTGATAATCATGCTTTGTAGTTTATTACTAGGAAAGAAAAGTTGAATCAGAAACATGAAAAATGGGTAGAATTTATGCATAATTTTACTTTTGTTATTAATCACATTATTGTAATTGCTAACAAAGTCGCAGATGCTTTGAGGAGGAGGAGTTTGATTGTACAGGAATTCTAGGTGGAGACCTTGGGGTTCGAACACCTCAAGGAGATGTATAAAGAAGATGCAGATTTTAAAGAAGCTTACGAGGAATGAAAGAATCCTTTATTGGGAGACAAAAGCCCATGGACTGAATATTTGATTCAAGATGGATTACTGTTCAAAGGGAGCCAATTGTGTATTCCGAAATGCTCAATGAGATAAAACCTACTGAAGGAGAAACACAGTGGAGGTTTAGCTGGACATTTTGGTCACGACAAGACATTTTCACAGCTGAGTAATTCATATTATTGGCCAAGCATGAGAGAAGAAGTGAAGAAGTTCATGAAAAAATGTAGAATTTGTCAGTATGTAAAGGGAAAGAAACAAAACACTGGTTTATATCATCCATTACCAATTCCAGAAAGGCCATGGGATGCAATTAGTATGGATTTTGTTTTGGGATTGACGAGAAATCAAAAAGGGATCGATTCCATATTCGTTGTGGTGGACATATTTTCAAAAATGGCACATTTCATACCCTGCCATAAGACAAGCGATGACACACACATCGCCAATTTGGTTTTCAAAGTAGCGAGACTACATGGATTACCGAGGAGCATAGTTTTAGACAGAGACACCAAATTTGTAGGACACTTTTGGAGGACTCTATGGAAGAGGCTGGGGATGAACTTATCCTTTAGTTCAAAATATCACCCTCAGATAGATGGACAAACTGAAGTTGTAAACAAGAGTCTAGGAAACTTTTTGAGAAGTTTAGTCACTGAGAAAGGTCGACAATGGGATCAGATTCTGGCACAGGTAGAATTTTCATTCAACAATTCAGTGAACAGGAGCACAGGAAAAAGTCCATTTGAAATTGTGTATGGTATACAACCAAGAGGGATTACAGAGTTGAAAGATTTGAATCAAGATGAGTTCAGAAGTGTTGGAGCAGAGGATTTTGCAACAGAAATGAAAAAACTCCATGATAGAGTCAGAGAGCAGCTACAGGACAACAATCAGAAATACAAGAGTAGAGTTGATCAAAAGAGAAGAGAAGTTCAAGTCAAAGTCAAAGATGAAGTTTTAGCTCATTTGAGAAAAGAGAGGTTTCCAAGGGGAACATATAACAAATTAAATATGAAAAAGATAGGACCATGTAGGATTCTCAAAAAATTCATAGCCAATGCTTATGAGATTGAGTTGCCAGACAATGTTGGGATATCGCTGATATTCAATGTTGCAGACCTATATCCTTATAGGAGAGATGAAGCAGAAGAATTAGATGATCAGAAAAAAATTTAGTGGGAAGAGAAATTTCCCACAACATAAAAACCTCAGATGGAGAAAATCATTGAACATAGGGATGTAAAGAAAACCAGGAGGAAGACATATCCTGAATACTTAGTGAAGTGGACAGATCATCCAATGGAAGATGCAAGTTGGGTCACAGAACCTGATATGTTGAAGAATGGAAAGACAGTGTAGGAGCTCATGGACAAGAGTCCATGAAATTTTTTAACCAGAGGAGTATGATGTAGGAGAATCGCCTTCAAATTCAACAAGGCATACGTGGAGGCAGAAGAATAAAATCTCAACAAGGACAGAGTTTCAAATCAACCATTTATTTCAAAATTTAATCGATTGTTGAGATATTTTGTAATCAACATTTTAAAAATGTAACTTGTTTGTAAAGTCTTGAAGGACTGTAAGAAATGCAGATATGGAGTGTCGACTCTATTTGGAAATAACTAGTAGTTATTGTAATAGGACAAAGTAGGTAACAACTTTGAATTTGATAGGATAGATTTCAAACAGGATGAGAAAGATCGTGGAGCCGATCCTTAGATAGTTCATTGTTGCATTGTAATAGAGTAGTAAGAGTATGTATGAGATATAATAGAGATCAGAGAGATCAACAGAGTATAGTAGAGTAGCAAAAACACTATGTATTTTGTTTTTCATGAATGGATAGAATAGATAGAAATTGTCCCAAATCCTTGGACTATGTTCATTTCATGTGTGATTGAATGAATGTTATTCTGTGTGTATGATTTTTTATAGTTCATTTCATGTATGAGTGTTCGAGAGATTGACTGTATGAGTTCGTGATGAAGCTCATTGAGTTTCAATCGTTTCTCTTCTAATACTTGTATGCAAGCTGTGCATATTGAATGCAAGGAGTGCGTTGACTGAGTCTTGGATTGAATCAGAGAAGTTTAGAGAGAATAAAAAAATCTCAGACTAAGCGCAAGGTGTGCATAGCATGAAGAAGCCAATACGCTTCGAAGAACAAACGCAGAAGAATGCCAGGTGGGCAAGAAGCATTTTCTTTGCAAGAAAATCCTTCGAACTGAGTTATTCAAAATATTGAGAATGCAAAGTGTGTGTGGGATATCGAAATCCTTTATAGGATAGAAGATCAGAAGAGATAATACTTTTCACAAGTGTTGACGAGATCCAAGAGACGGATTCATCGGGAGAACAAAGGTTTGGAACCTTTGAAAGATGATAAATCTTCCAAGGTAGAGAGATATCAAAAGCTTAGGAGGAAGAATGACCATGATCGTCGGATCATAGGGGAGAATATTGACATTTGTTAGATCCAGAGGAAGGTTCACGAGTCTTAATGCTCACACGCACAGGAGAGAATCTATCGGGGTTGAAACTTGATATTTTCAAAGTTCAAAGACCCAGAATAGAATCTCGACCATTCGATCAGTGTGATAGATCTGAGCCGTCAAATCACTGGAGGCGAAGACCAAGCATCAAATTTCTAGAAGGAATCACAATCGTTGGTTGTTGTAAGCTCAAGAGGGAGAGTATCTTGAAACTTGAGATTCCCAAAGTCCGGAGTGCCGGAACGCTGAAGTGGAATCTCAGTCATTCGATTGATTCAGCATGAGCCGTTAGATATCTCAGGCGCATAAGGACTCAAGTTTGAGATTTGAAATCTTAGAAGTCCGGAGACCCAGAGAAAATATCGACTGTCGATCGAGAAGAGGGTCGTTGGATCATTGATATAGGTTGAAAGGTCAAACATTTGAGGAGAAGGAAAGACCATTGATCTACGGGACATGTGTCTATAGATTGTTAACTCTAGAAGGTTGGAGTACAGAAAGAAGTTGAGTTTGAGATTTCCAACTCCCGCAGTCTGGAATTGCGAAGAGGACCTTGACCGTTGATTTAGTGAGAGTTAATATGGTTCGTAGATAAGAAGGGCACATATATGAATGTCAATTTGGATGTTATCATCAAGATCATCAGATCAACGATCCTATGTCATTGCGGGGACATAAGTTACGAGGAGGTTAAGGAAGCGAAGGCATGCCGCAATTTGAACCGTGGTTTCATTTGGAGGACACGTGTAGGCTGGAGGAGCATTGCTAGCCCAAAAGCAGTTTGACTCCAAATTGCTTGAGACCGTGCCCACAATCACGTGGTCATAGCCCCAGTTCATATCAAGTGAGGGCTTATCTGAAAGGGAGCTAACGATTGCACTCTGATTTTTTTGCACAGAGCGAATGGGAAGGTCGCAGGTGACTATTAAACCTTCACCAGGAAGCCGAGGGGGCTTGTGTTTAGATACAGAGGGGGAACTTTAAGGTTCCAGAGAGTCTTTAGACTTGAGAATCGGAGGATCCAAGACCGGGAGGTCGTGCAGCCCTACGGGGGAGTAGGGGGGCTGCATCACAATATCCAACTACGTTATTGAAAGTCAACTAATGATACCTTATTTTCCATCCAGATAACAAAATTGGGCCACTTTTTTTCTTGTATCATCTCGAATTTGTATTTTGATGGATAATGGCCATATTGTTGCTCCTTTCAAAACATGGCAGATGGACTAGTTAAAGTAATTAATATGCAATCATTTACTTTTTTGTACAAAATTTAAAAAAATATCATTTCAAATATTCCCAGGACTTACAAACTTGCATATTGAGGCTTCTAATCATGTTTTTCCACTATGATGTGTGGCATGAAATTTGGAAAGCCTGGCCTTTGAGGCCTTGTCCTGAAACATACACTAATTCAATTTAGATTATGCACCAGTAAAATATAAAAATCATTTAATGAATTTGAAATAATCTAGTGTCGAAAATTCAAATACTTGTATGCTCTCCTCACTGGACTTTTTATGTGCATCCACTCTATCATATGATTTCACGAGATATTTCCATACTTTAACACTTACATCAATTGGCCTTCTTTTGTTCCTTAGCTTGGGAGGAATTCCTTTTATCTTTTTCGTTTGGTTGCAATGAAATCTCTTGCAATTTTGAGTCATTTGTTTTTTTATCTACTTTACTGACCAACCTGTTCCAAATTCAGTTTCCATGACATTGATGACTTTTTTTTTAAGGTGCATGAGTATCTTCGAGAATGGAAGATGTAGATGCTCTTTGAAGTGTTGAATGCATGATTCCTTCAACCTATGCATGAACACTTTCCCGAAATATGTCATTATGATATTCCCATAAACAACATCATATTCTACCTTGGTTTCGTATGTACCAATGCAAGATGCATAACATGTACTCATGGTTGAAGAAATATGTGACCCAAAAGTGGTTGGTACATTGGACGTCTCTACTCCATGTTCCACATTCTTAGAGGTTATTGAGATTGAATTTCTCCTTGATCTTTTGCACCATCCAGGAATTGATGGGGAATCAATCAATTCCCTTTGAGAGGGTTGGTTTGGTTGGATTGTTTCAGTTCCTTTAATATATCGTTCTTCCACATATTTGGTCAGCATGGACAAGTCCATACCTTCTAGTTTATTCACTACTTCTATGCCCAATATAGAAGCCATTGCCTCTTTCAGTTTCTCTAGGTCATGTCCCTATATATGTACGGTAATTTTCTTATTTTAAATTTAAAAATAAAAACAATAAACCTTATATATACAGAGGAAATTTTTTCTTTTATAATTTTGAAATAAAAAACTAAAAAATAAAATTCAAACAAGTAATGGAAACATGCAAAAATCTATAATTTGAGTATGAAATACCTCATTATGGAAAGAATCAGATCCCTTTCCTCATTTCCCTCTGTTTCTTGACATTTTTTGATGTCCTAGGGAGAATTGTTTTCTTCCAAACTATGGAAAACCCCTTTCTTTGATCTGTATGCGTTGAAACACCCGATGGGATTATATGTTGATACTGAGAGGGGGGTGAATCAGTATCAAGCACAATTTAAAAACCTTTTCAAATTATACTTAAAACATTAAATTATATTCAATGAGCAATGAACAATAGTATAAGAGTTACACCAATACACCACAATACACCCTGCACAATATATGAGAAATAATCAATAGTTATTGTTCAAGGGAAGTAATGATTTTCAAAGGTAGCTACGCTTCCAAATATAAAGGGAGGGATAAACCTCCAAGAGGAAGATAAAATCCTCCAATATCAAGAGAAGTTTGACCTCTTCATCCTTTCCCCTTCCTTCCACCCAATAATAGATGAGAGATAATAAAACTTTACATTAAATCATCACCATCAACCGACCATCACATAGAACCTGATAATGCTTCCTGAGACTTATTAAACTTCCACAATTCTTCAATTCTTGGAATAATCGGATCTTGTAGATAATATTACTCAATGTATTCTATGAAACTCCTCCAAGTTTCACTCCTTGAATCCTCCCCAAAAAGAAGTTATAGAGAGAATAGTAGACCTTATTCAATTCTAGTTTATTCAGGAGAGTGAAATTGTACAAAATGCCCCGCACTCCATATTTAATATCAGATTATAAAACTCCCACACATGAAACTACCATCTGTAATATTTCTAATGAAATTGGTCCCACTTCATTTGGATTCTCTATGAAGAAGTTATGACTGTTTTACCTGGAACACCTGTGTATTGACTAGCTTCAGGACTGGTCAAAAACCCTATCTTCCACAGAGTGTATATCCATAATTGTAGTGAATAAAGAGCTGAAACTTTTACCAAAGGTACCTTGATATGTCTTCTCAATACCATATAAATTTCACCATATGAATCGTTCTAGAAAAAAATTTATAGCGAAAATGGAGATGACCTAAAAATAACATACCTTAGAACACATCACCAAGAGACTTCATCCTCCCTTGAAATCCGGCCTTCTTTACTTCTGATTTCCTCTGAAATTAGACTTGTGCATCAAATGAAAGTATAATGACATTTATTTATACCATTTATGTCACTTCCTTTTAACATTAGGGCTGACTTGACACTTTCTTATTTTGTAATTATTTTCAAGGCCTACATGTACTTCCTTCTTCAATTCACTTTGTCATCTTCAAAAATTCAATTCTCCTCAACCATGAGGATCCACGTGATGTTCCACCTACCATCGAAAACAACATGATGTATACTATCCATCCATGGGTTTTGTTTCTGCATGTACATTTTCCTTCATGTCCAAATACCTTCATCAATCTTGCGGTCCAAAACCAATGACTAGGGTTGACATCAATGACAACAACCAATCTTCCAACATTATAGATTGCTAAATTGGTTACAGGTCAACGAGATCAAGTGGATACAGATCATTTGTGGGTGGTGCTTTCTTACTGTTCCTTAATTTTCATCATCTGTGGGTGGATATAGATCGTCAACGTGCTTTCTTACTGTTCCTTTGCGTCAATCAATTGCTTCTGTCTGTACGAGTGAGGATCTTCCCATGCTTTCCCCAGCCTTCTTACTATCCCTTTGTATCGATCAAATGCCTTTGTCTCTTCGGGTGAGGATATTCCCATGCTTTCCCCTTCCTTATTATTGTTCCTTTGTGTTGATCAACTGCCTCTATCTTTGCAGGTGAGGATCTTCCCACAATTTCCCTTGCCTTTTCTCTAGGTGGTTCTTTTGGGTATGAGATTTTTTTTACAATGCATGGGGAAATGAGATTACCTGCACATTGGTGTACATGCTTGCTTTTGGGTGCACATGGGATCTAAAATTGTGAATGGAGATTCAATAATGCACAAACCCTTGCTTTTGGGTGCGTGCGAGATCTAAAATCGTGAATGGAGTATCATGAATGCACAAAAGATTGATTTTAGGTGTGCGTGGGTTCTATTGCATGAATGTTTTTTTAATTTCGTGTTATCCCAATTTTGTGTTATCTGAATAATGAATTTTGTATATGCGTGGGCTCTATTATTTTAATTTTCCTTTACTATTCGGCTCTAAATTGGGCACCGTTAGCATTGGATTTAGCACCCCAAGTTGATTGCATTTTGTCCACTGGACGGTGCTAAATCCGATGCTAATGGAACCCAATTTAGAGTCGAATAGTAAAGGAAAACAAAAATTAATAATAGAGGCGACTCTTTGTAAACCATATAATCAATTGGGGTTTTGTGTGATGGTAATGTGGTTGTATTGTTTAGTAGTGTCTCAACCCATTTTTTTTTCAACTTCAACAAGTGTGTGCCAAGGATTCTCTTTCTCCTTTCTTTGTATTGTTGATGAAAATGCTCATCAATTCTTCTTTGGTTGGAAAGGGAGGACTTGATAAGAGTATTCATCAAAGAACAAGGGTTTGTGTCATCAATGGTTTTCTCATAGAGACAATTGAAAGTCAAAACAAAGATATATATGTGGCAACACGGTTGTGGGCCAACATAAAGACTTCTAACAATGAATCTTGGTGGTAGTCAATGCCATTTCTCCTTTTTATTCATGCTTTCTAGAAAAGTCTCAAAAGTTTGTATTATATCCTAATGCCAATTAATGTGGTTGCATTGTACCCATATGGATCCTCAAATCATGCATTTTAGTATGGGTAGACATACTAGATATGGGTAGAAACCCTATGCAATCATTGTCTTTCCTTTTAATTTAATTTCTCTCAAGATTTGGTTATGAGGTAAGAGGGTGTAGTGTTCCATATAGGTAATTTTCGATAACTATCATCCAAGATCTAAAAATGCATCATTATTGTGCCCATGTATTCCTATTGGAATATTTGAACTTGACACATGAAAATTAGAGACCAAGATACTGCCATGGTATCCTTGGATGCTGTCCCATTCCATATGTAAAAGTCCATATAAACCTTTGGAAAAATGTGAAAGACAAAGGTTATAAAAATATTTAAGTTACACAAAGGGATGGCTTGGAGGAGGTGAGCTTGATTGATCCATAATTGGATCCAAGAGCTTGACGGGGCTCAGAAAGGCCTAAAAATAAAAGTTCTTGGAATGGATTCAAAACAGATGTGTGTGTAGGACTTGTTGATATGAACCCAACGCAACTTGAATGGGATCAAACAGATGTCGTATGCTCAAGTTATGGTGATCTGTTCATTTTGCCAAACACGCAAAAAAATGTTGATTGTACAGTCTGTATAGTGCCATGTGGCAGATGACTGTACAGGGCATATGTCCATATAGCTGACGTGGCAAGCTAGAGTTGGAAGCTTCTAAAGGTGACATGTGGTAGGCTAACTAGGCGTATGGACACTGACATGGACATGATAGGTGGACCAACCGGGAAGTGACATGTGTCACCACTGCAAGGGTGACACGTGGCATGTCTGTATGGTGACAGGTGGCAGGGTACGGTCATATGACAGAGAATATGATGTGGTAGAGTTGGTCCAATCGATGTTTGAAACATGGCATGTTTTCAGCAAGGAGTGTGGTGCCATGTGGCCTAGACTTGGGCTTCCATGTGGCACCCATGAATTGGTTCGTTGGCAAAATTATTTTGGTCTCCATGAGGTTCGAACGCATGACCTATCCATTGAGAAATGCCTTGGTAGGGCCTGGATAGCTAGCCCACCTATGGGTGGTGCTTATTCTCTATGGCAGAAATTAAAAATATAAAGTGTTGTAATGTTTCTGTCGACAAAAAATTAGGGCAGGGGCCTAGCCCCCAGCTCTGACACTATCCATATGACCCTGCAATCCAAACCTTGGTCCTTGTTTGTTGGTGCGGTCACAATCCATACCAGCTAGCCATGGTTCCTTCCTAAGCGCCATAGGACCCCGATGTAAATCATTGTGTGCACATGAATATGGTTAGGCGTATAGCCTTGGTTCATAAACTCGCCTATGGTTTTGGGAACTTCCCATAGGACCTGTTTCATAACTGTTAGCGTGGGATTTTGGAGTAGACCCCGATTTTATGGGGATTCCATACGACCAAGGTTTGCAGGGTAAGGGCTAGTGCGCAGCCCCTAGGGGCTGGTGCTTGGCCACATCAAACCATATGACCTTGTATTAAGTGTGTGTGCCTAGGACAGAGGGGATTAACCCATAGGGTGTTTTGGAGATTTTTGACCCTTTTTGGGGGATATTGGGCCCTTTTTGAGGCCAAATCTTGGGGGGAAGTTGGGATATGGTTACCAACTTTAGATCTATATAAACCAAGCCTTCTTGAGGCCAAGAGAGGACATTTAGAGCAGGTTTATGATGAACATTTTCCAAGCCAAAGCCATTTTTATGCTGGGACGCTGTTGAGGAGCGCACCTTTTCGGGCCATTTCTGGGAGCTCTGATCCTCCGATTTGAGTTTTTCTTTTTTTGTTGGGTTCTTAAGATCTAATAGAAAAAGAACAGATCATTTTTGTAACCTTTTGGCACTACTGTAATGTAATCATTAAGATTTGAGAATAAATAAGAAAGCCTCACCCATTGAGACAAAGGCCCAGAGACGTAGGCGAGATTGCAAACTTCGTTATCACATTGGTGTTTATGGTTTTTTGTTGTTTATGCTTCATTTCATATCTGTACATGTTTATATGGATGTTATGTTTCTTCTATAAATTCTTTCTCTTTCTTTAAGCTTCTTAATTGGTTAATCAACACATGCTTAATAACTCAACCATAGTCATGTAAAAGATCTTTTCAGATCAAGTGGTATCAGAGCTAGTTGACGTTTGGATTTGAGTTTTGAATGATAACCAGGAAAATCTAAATCATGGTGAAGGAGAGCTTGTTGAAGAGAATCCATTGATTGCATTGAGAAAGATAACTTCTCAAAGCGAGAAGATGGCATTGGAAGAGGGATTTTCTCAAGATGAGAAAGAGTTTCGAAAAAATTTCTTTGTTATGTCAGAGATGATGAAGGTTTTGTATGAAGATTACTTGGAACGAAAGAGACCAGTTCTTGGTGAATCTTCAAAGGGAAAAAGTGAAGAAGGAGAGGATCCTCCGCAAATTCCTCCTTCACCTCCATCATCACCTCCTTCTTCTCCTTCTTCTTCAAGTTCAAGTTCTAAATCCAATGCAAAGAAACATGTCCATAAACATAAGAATGAAATGCCTTTATTAAAACTTGATGTTAAATTTGATTTACCCATGTATGATGGTGAAGTAAATGCAAAGCGACTTGGAAATTGGATCATACATATGGAGGTTTATTACAGTCTGCAACAGATCAAGGATGAGGCCACACAAATCAAGTTGGCATCATTGCGACTTGTAGGCACAACACTCATCTGGTAGCAAAGTAAGTTGCAAAATGGCACGCAACAAGTGGGTAATGTATTTCCATCATGGAAAATTTTTATTTCTACACTTAGAAATAAATTCTATCCTTTGGGTTATAAAGAAAAAACATTAATAGAATGGAAATCTTTAAAAATAAGAAAAGGAAAAACAGTGCAAGAATGCACAAATGGATTTCGTAAAATGGCATTGATGTTAGATATTCCTTTACATACCCAAGAAACTCTTATGAAGTATATAGGAGGTTTACCCGCACATATTTGAAATATTGTATTCTTGTTTGGACCAACTAATCCTGATGAGGTTTGTGTTCAAGCGACATACATTGAAGCAGGGAAAACAGGGGTTGGTGTAACACAGGAATCATCTTCAAGGAAAAAGGACAAAAGGAAGTGGCATGGTAAGAGGTCAAATTCAGTGACAAGAAAGGAAGAGAAGCCCTATTGCAAACATTACAAGAAAGAGGGGCATGATGAGGACCATTGTTGGAAATTGCATCCTGAGAAGAGGCCAAAGTGGTTCAAGGAAAAGAAAGGGAGGAAAACAATTGCAGCAACAACACGACCCACATACTTGGGATTGGATTCAGGTGATGAATCTAAGGTCTCATTGGTTGGTATGCCAGGTAAAATTGTGGAAGGACTTGATTGTAGAAGTAATTTGTTTCACATAAGGGTCATCATGAGGCACACTAAGGTCGACACATTGATAGATAGTGGATCTCAATATAATTTAATTTCAGAGGAATTGATTAAGAAATTGGGATTAAAAACACATATACATCATAAGCCTTACACACTTAAATGGATAAGCAACAATCATCAAATGCACATAACAAAGCAATGCACATTAAAATTTACAATTTCATCTAAGTTTGTAGACGAGGTAACATGTGATGTGGTGCCACTAAGTGAATGTGGAATGGTCTTAGGCAGTCCATACTTATATGATCGTAAAGAAATCTTCTACAAGACAAAGAATCAATATCATTTAACCAAAGTAGGTCAATGATATGCGATTCATGCTCATCATGTAAAGGCAATAAAACTCTTCAAACAATGGAAAATTTAAAGAAGTAAGCTCAAGAAAGCAACACACCTACAATTTTTTCAAGTCAAGTAATCGATCTTAAGCAAGAACAAGAGATGATTGTAGAATGGAAAATCAATCACAGTTGTCTTCAAGAAAAGATAATGTCGTGCAAATATTACAAACATATCATCTCATTTGTAGTCATATTTTTTATGCTATCATTAGTAATGTTGTCTACATGGATGATAGTAGCTTTAGTAATATGTGATAGGGTTCAAATGGCTAACAATATGTTGTCAGTTGTCATGATTGTGTTACAGTTGATCTTGATGAGACAAGTGCACATGACATAGTTCAAAGATAGGGAACAATCCGAGTGGCCTATCCTGAGCTTGATGACTGTTCAGTAACCTTTTGGGGACCAAAAGGTCCTTTAGTAGGGAGGTGTGATCCAGAATCGGATCCAGGAGCTTGATGGGGCTTAGAAAGGCCTAAAAAACAAAGTTCTCAAAATGGATTCAAAATGGACGTGTGTGTAGTCCTTGTCAATACTAACCCAACGCAACTTGAATGGGCTCAAAAATATGTCGTATGCTCAAGTTATGGTGATCTGTTTGTTTTTCCAAATGGGCAAAAAATGCTGACTGTATAGTCCGTACAGTGACACATGGACATTGACTATATAGGCCGTACAACTGGCATGGCAAGGAACAGTTAGTAGCTTATGGAGGTGACATGTGGTAGGCTAACTGGGCATACAGATGCTGACGTGGACAGGACAGGTGGACCAACCAAGAAGTGGCGCGTGTCACCACTGCAAGGGTGACACATGGCATGTTTGTATGGAGACACATGGCAGGGTAAGTCAACTGATAGGGTAGACAATGTTACAAATCTGGTCCAATCAACATTTGACACGTGGCATGTTTTTCGGTAAGGGGTGTTGTTACGAGGGGAAAACTCTCTATGGCCAAGGGTAAACCACAACAGACAGGTATGACTGTAGAAATCAACTCAATTCCAACATATGCTATATAGACTAATGTGCAATGTAAGAGAGAGGCCTACCTCAATCCAATGTTTGAATATGTTCCACCGTTGAGCACTTTGACCCAAAGATTTATACCTGCAAGAAGTTCTCAACTACCGAGCAAAGCAAGTATACAATGATAATATAAAAGGGGTTAACACATTTGATAGCATAATCCATTAATAAAAATTACAAGCATGCCCATGGATAATAATCATATATTTGCAAGATACCAATAGGAGGGGAAAGGAGTATTTCTATTAATAATTGATCAGCAGAAGTGACAACATTACAGACTTTCATGTCGGCATGGTTCGAAACCAAGGAACCAAGTTCCTTCCAACTGGGTCTCCACCACTTCAATCCTCCACCAAAGGCAAGCTCATAGGAAAGAGGCAATGAGGTCCTCTCAACAATAGGGAAAGAGCTTGGGGGCTAAACACTGTGTTCAGACTTGAGGGACAAAGGGATGTAGACTCAATATGAAGTAATTTCTCCAGAGTAAATTTGCTCTCAAAATTGAATGCTTTCTCCTCTTTTCCATAGATCAAAATTGTGCTCTTATATCCTTTAGAATGCAATTGAAGGGCCGAGTCAGAATGTTTCCAAAATATGGAAGGCCAAGGATCAAAGATCTCTTGTCGTGACATGGAAACCCAACTTCATTTTGTATTTTATGGCACAAATCCTAATATACGCGAGTTGTGGTGGAGCAACAAGTGTATATGTATCTTGCATGGCAGTTAGGGAGCGTATATGTGGAAAAATGTATATTTTTGGTTCTAGATTCATAAAAAAGGGATGATAAGTCTGCATAGGGAAATGGAAAAAGGCCTTCTGTGAAAGATAGCAATGATGAGTCAAATCTCGCTATAACAAATGCCCCCTAATGTGTGAGATCAGAGGAGTATCTGCAATGGCTGAAATACATTATAAATAACCCAGAAGTGGAGTGGTAGAGAAACAACTGGATGAACTCAATTGCTCATTACATTATGTACTAACTTTGCATACATGGCTGCCAAAAATACAATGCAGATCCATTTGGAAAATATACCAAATAAGTGTTCATGGCCATGAATAAGAAAGATACAAATGCAGTTACATGCTGAAGCTATCATAGTCATGAACAAGGCCTGGTGAAACCAGTCTCAAAATCAATCTAAAGATATCTATATATCTGTATACCACAGAGTACAATCTAATCTCCCATGATTACTAAATTCAAATAGGTACTGGTCCAATGAAATGGAAGCAACAACTCAGGAAAGCTGCGACCACATAGTGATGTCTTCAAGTATTCTACACTATCCGCCAATGGTGCAAGTCTACATCATGTGAATAAATGAGTTGAGGTCAAACACAATGAGACATCATTTGATTACCAGTCATTGAGGTATATCGTTAACAAACGTGAGATAGCCTACCAATAATGAAAGTAGGTATCAAGGCATTGAATACATCTCTACAAATGTGAATAAAAGAGTCGATGTCAAACACTTGAGAGATCCATTGATCAGGAGACATTGATGTATTCCCATTTGTCAATGGTGAGAGAGTATTCCACTAATGACTACAAACTTCAAGGTACTCATAAAACTCTAGGTCCCAAATCCAGAATAAATGAGCTAAATTCGATGGAAAGAGACCCGCTGAAAGGAGAGCATTGAGGCATCTCTCATCAGTCAGCACGAGGAACAAAGTAGGAACTTCATAATTTGGTGGATTTCGGATGAAGAACATGTTCACAAACCAATGAACCTGTGCATCTCTCGCATGTACCAAATGCAAGAGATACATGAAAAAGACCCTCTGAATAACAGCCAATGATAAAAAATTGTTGACAAAGGCGAGGAAACCACCAATAAGGCTAATGGAATCGAAGACACTACATGAATCCCAAAGTGTGAATAGATGTCTTGTCGTTGAACACTAGGGAAAATACCCGATCAACGAACAATGGTGAAATGTTGATTGTTGGGTTCAAGGTGACCTACCAATGATGAAAGTAGGGCCAGCGTGCATGATAAGACCAACGCATCATGTGATTCTGAGACAAACTGAGGGTATGGATGACAAAGTAAAGATTTCTAAGGAGTGGCCAACACAGGTTGATAGACTTACTTTAACAAGAGCATGAGACATATGGTAGAATCCGATAGCATAGACTCAATGATGTGACTATAAGATGCAGGAGGCATCAATAACATTCTCTATAGGGACTGGAAGAGTAACTAGTCGATAGAGAAAACTCTGTAATGAGATCAACTTCCTAAGGCCATGCTAAACCCAAAATTATGATGATGCAAGGACTCAATAACTTTGTTCTCTGTTCAAAGGTGACACGACTGCTACCAATTACAATATAGTACTCCCTTCCTGCCCATATTTTTTTGTTTTTTCATAACAAATGAATGCTATGATACAAAGGAGGGAACGAGTGTCGCAAGTAAGCAAAACTAGTTCCAGTAGTGGAACGTACCTATTCTCAATGCAAGGAAATGCATATGGGAGATGGAAACTCGGGGTGATGTTCCCTCTAGGGTATAGGGTGTCAAATTGTGAAGGATAAAAACAAGGCTCTTCTTGGTTGAAGATGAAAAACTTCTTAGGTAACAGTTTATAATGCAAAGCGAGAACTGGCTTAAGGATCAATACTGCAAGCGAGGGCATGAGATGCAATCACAACTTGACACCAAAAAATGTCCTTTTTTATGTATTTTAGTCTATTTGGTGTAAAAAAGGGGTAAACGTATGCCAAATAGACGTCTTTTCAGATTCAATTTTCAAGTGTGAAAAAGACAATTTCACTCGGCAATCTTTTCAATTTTTGATAGCGAGTCGGAAAAGAGCTTAACTAAGACTCATGACCTTTCAAGTCCAATTTTAATGACTATGAAAGGGACAAATCACTCGGCAATATTTTTAGTTTTTTATATGAGTCAGAAAAGAGATTAACTAAGACTCGTTTTTGGGATTCCTAATCAAAGTGTAAAGGGGGAGGCCAAGGCTCCCATCCTGGTCTTCTGCCAAAAGTCAGTATCTTGCGGATAGCTGACAAAAGCTTGGGAAAACCCAAAGCTCTCCAAGTCGAGGAGGAGAAGGTGCTAATGGGTATATAGTCTCCGTTATGGTTCGAATAATGTCTCTTAGTGGAAAATACATAGGTGGGGGTATGGGATGTCTCATCAAGTTGTCCCAATTGAAGGGGGCCTCATCGGGACTTGGAGGGAGAGTATTCGGAGGAAGAATGAATCTCTCTTGTTCAGAAGGGGGGATACTTGGAATGTTGATGACATGACTGGAAGGTGCATCACTCTCTTCAGGGAGAGTCGGTTTGACTAGATATTTCACTAGTGTGGTCACTCCTTCAATTATAGGTTGAAGAGGATGCATAGTAGTGGGGGCAAGAGACAGTTCACCCTTGAGAGAGGGGGTGAGGTCGGGGGAAGGCCACGGTGGTGGGAACACTGAGACCATCAAGGGAGAAGTGGTGTGATATGGAACCAGGGATGTCTTAGACCTTGGAGAGCTCTTTGGTGAGCCCCACGCTGCTGGTATCTCAGCAGTAACTAGACACAAGCGGGTAAGGTGACTTCCTTCACAAGTCCTGCAAAGGAACTTAGGCTTACATCTGAGACATCTAGGCTTCTCAATGTGATTTTCCGGGGAAAGAGATTTGTCTCCTATATGATGAATGGAAGTTGGATATGTGACATGACTATGATTCGGGGTGAAAAGGATGGTGCCCCCAACATGATCGGTAGAGGTTGGGCGCAAGTTGTCATCATAATTCGTAGAGAATGTCGACCCATCTCCAAAATGACTGGCAAAGGTTGGTGATGGAGCCCCAGTGTGACTGACAGTGACTGGGCTAGTGATATATTGCGGCACTTGATTCCAAGGTTTGGGGAAAGATTGGTTCTAAAATGTTGCAGGCTAGAAAGAATCCTGGTGTACTCCCTGTCCTTGCCCAGAAATGTGTTGGTTCATGCCAAAGTGGTCCACAGGGATCTAGACAGGCATCATTATTGAGGTCTTTGAAGAGACCGTGAAAGGATAAGAATTATGTGAGTGAGGATATAAATTTCCCCCTTGCGAAGGGGTCCCATAAAGAGGGTAAACTGTAAAATTGATTCTCCCTGTATGAAACACCCGAGGGTACTTGAGGACTTGTCATGGAAAAAGTGTCCAAAGGAACTGACATGGCATATGAAAGGTACATGGGTGGAGTGTAATAAGTAAAATAAGCATCCATATGAGCACTAACTCTTGAAAGAGAATAGCTAGTATTGAATCTATAAGGGGGAAGGTTCCAACCTCCCATGGGGACATGGCTCATATCGAACGAAGAAGTAGGCATGGGAGCCATGGTACCCATGGATCCAATGCTAGGATTCATATATGTGGACCAGGGAGAAGGTTGCACATGGGAGGCATATCAACAAAAAAAGGACTAGAGACCCAAGGTGCGGACTGAGCATTGTAATTTTGCATACCCTTGTTAAAAATAGAAGGGTATGTCCCCATGAAATGAGTAGGCATCATGGGTTGGGTAGCGGTGAATGGAGGCGTGAAAGGAAATCCACCATCCATGATAATAAAACCAAAAATAGACTCTTGGGTCAACTAGTAGTCAAAGAGCATACCAAAAAGTCAAATGGCCAATATGCATGCAAATGGGCTAAAGTGGTTGAGTGGCCTCCCTCGCTAAAGAAGGTATGCCCCATCCAGGAGGGACTTGAGACTCCTTGCTAAAGTTTGGAGGTAACAAAATCAGTTATAAGGGCCCTCGTGGGCTTAACAGCCAGTCGGTCATGTCCCACTGGAGAGGTAATCCTCCATAAAGGCTGTGTGTTGTCTGACCCCTATCTGACTTGGGGTATAAGCAGAATAACCCCTGCAAGTAACCTATGAGATACCTAATTCAAGAAACTAATAAACCACTGTATAACTGATGCACAAGTGAGCAGTCGTAAGTCCGGATCACCGTATGGGCAGGGTAGAAAAGCCCGAAACCTTGAAAGTACTGCCTCTCACAGAGGTATGGGCACTAGAAAGATCCCCAAATACGAATAAATCCACATAAATATTCCTGACGCTAGGTGAGTATCCAGGGTTTATCCCTTCAACTAACTTCGTGCGACCTCATGATTAACTCTGGTGTGAGAAGATCCTCCTGATATTACCAATTATACAATGGAATTCTCAACTCCCTGTCTCAGACACATATGTTGATTTAATTTCCTTGGAGAATTTTACTCACAAAATTCTATTCCAAGGCACTAAATCCTAGGCTAGTTTGTGCACCCTAAAAAATAAAATCATGACTAATCAATTTTAGTTTAAAGTGTAAATTTTATTGGTCATGGTTACTCAAAAGGGTATGGAAGTGAAACTCATGATGTTATGACTCTGCAAGAAAATAAATATGAATGTGATGCAAAGTCTATCTTTAACTTTTCAATGCATGATATGCTAATAAAAATAGTGCAGTATTCAATTTCAACTCTGCAATTCAGAAGTAAAATGAAATCTTTCGCTAAATGTGCTAAGCTAATGATAAAGATTAAAAGACAAAAATACCAACCAATGCAAAATGCCTATAATTTGTTTTTGTATTTTTCAATATATCAAAAAGAAAATGCATGGACTAATAAGCAACCTAATATGTAAGATCTACTGTGTATAAAAGCAATAACTCGAGCAGAATACCAAGCAGCCAAGCAATCAGCCCAGAGACCAAGGACAAATTAAAAATGGAAAACAAAGAGAAAGACTACGCCCAAAAAATCAACTCCAAACAGGCTTCCTGTCATCCTAGATAATCTCAATAGGCACTACAGAGGCCTAAGAAGGCTCAATAATCTTCAAATCTCACCTAGCAGTCACTAAACCAAGAAAAACAATCAAGGGGAAGTGGTATACGTGATTGTTCAGGAGAACAGAGCATATATACACTTCTTGCAGTGAGACAACAAGTGTGTATACACAATTGTCAAGGAAAAAAGGGAATATATGCTTTAAAACAAGGCCAAGCAAAGGTAAAAAGTTGAAAACTTAGACCCAGAGTGAACATAATCTCTCAAGAAGTGACACGACAAGAAACACAAAGGAAAAAGAGCAATGTAAGAAGAAAAATACTTCAACCCTTAGAAGGAAGATCTCTCCCCAGTGGAGTCACCATTTATATTATGAGGGAAAAAATATCTATGGCCAAGGGTAAACCACAGCAGACAGGTATGACTGCAGAAATCAACTCAATTCCAACATATGCTATATAGACTACTGTGCAATATAAGAGAGAGGCCTAGCTCAATCCAACATTTGAAGATGTTCCACCATTGAGCACTTTGACCCAAAGATTTATACCTGCAAGAAGTTCTCAACTACCGAGCAAAGCAACTACCTGGGCTTCCACATGGCATCCATGGATTGGTTCGTTGGAAAAATTATTTTGGTCTCCATGAGGTTTGAATGCATGACCTATCCACCAGGCAACACCTTGGCAAGGCCATGCTAGCCATCCCGCCTATGGGTGGTGCTTATTCTCTATGGCATAAATTAAAAATATAAAGTGTTGTAATGTTTCCATCGATGAAAAATTAGGGCTGGGGCCTAGCCCTTATCCCCGACACTATGCATATGACCCTGCAATCAAAACCCCGGTCCTTGTTTGTTGGTGCAGTCACAATCCATACCAACTAGCCACGGTTCTGTCCTAAGCACCATAAGACCTGGATGTAAATCCTTGTGGGCACGAGAATATGGCTAGGGGTATATCCCCGGTTCATAAACTCACCTATAGTTTTGGGAACTACCCATAGGACCCGATTCATAACTGTTAGCGCAATATTTTAAAGTAGACCCTGATTTTATGGGGATTCCATACGACTAGGATTTGCGGGGTAAGGGCCAACGCGCAACCCCTAGGGGGCTGGCGCTTGGCCACATCAAGCCATATGACCTTGTATTAAGTGTGTGCGCCCATGACAGAGGGGCTTAGGCCATAATTTTGGATAAAATGGGTTTTTCACTTTATTATAGTGATTTTTGATGATTTTATAGGCTGTTTTGGAGATTGTTTTACCCTTTTGGGGGGATATTGGGCCCTCTTTGAGGCCAGATATTGGGGGGAAGTTGGGATATGGTTACCAACTTCAGATCTATATAAACTAGGCCTTATTGAGGCTAGGAGAGGACATTCAAAGCAGGTTTATGATGAATATTTTCCAACCCAAAGCCATTTTTATGCAGGGACACTGTTGAGGAGCACACCTTTGCGGGCCATTTCTGGGAGCTCCGTTCATCCGATTTGAGTGTCGCTTCTTCTGTTGGGTTCTTAATATCTGGTAGAACAAGACTAGATCAATTTTGTAACTTTTTGGCACTGTTGTGATGTACTTATTGAGATTTGAACAGAAATAAGAAAGCCTCACCCACTGAGACAAAGGCCCGAAGACGTAGGCGAGATTGTCGAACTCTGTTATCACATTGGTGTTTATGGTTTGATATTTTTTATGCTTCATTTCAGTTCTATATATGTTTATGTAGTTGTCATATTTCTTCCTCTTTCATTAATCTTCCTAAATGGTTAATAAACACATGCATAATAACTCAACCATTGTCGTGTAAAAGATCTTTTCGGATCATTGATGCTCCGCATTCCATGCTCCATGAACCACATAAGGATGAAGCCATCAAACCTTGAAAGAAATTAATAGTTCCATAATAGCTAGAGTAAATATGTAGTCAAGGATAAAACTTTACTTGGCCTAACACATAATTAATTTAGTTGATAACTAGGCCCAAGAGGCAATGATAGAGAATGATAATATTGTTGGCATTTAAGTCACCTCCAAAAGCACAAAATTGTCATCACTAAGTTCAAGTTCAAGTTGGTTTTTCACCTCTAATAAATTCAAAAAATAAAGTGAAATAATTTGATAAATGCATTAATACACAAGTGTATTTCTATCCATGGCCCTTTTTTTTAAATATATTTTGTTTTAAGTTTGGAAATAATTTTCTCCTATCTTGAATAAAATGGTGTTGGAAACCCAAATCACAAGAAGAGTGGACCCCTTTTCAATGCATCTTATGTGGCCTGCAACCCAAAACTAGAATCTTAAATGACTTATAAAAGTAAAGGCCTCTATTTCTTTGTGTAATGTTAGCTACAACATAATTTCTTAACTGCTTTCCAAAATACTCACTTATTTTCATGAACTAGTTCTGCTCTATGAGTTAAATAGTTTTTGTGATGCATGGAAGGAAGGTTCTAAATAGTATTAGATATAAGAATGAATTCCTCCACTAAACAAAAAAAATAATGTCCCATTTTCATATCTTAAATAGGACATGTAGACACATCATAACAACCTTGAATATGAATTTATCTTTGTTGTATAAAGAAATAAAAAAAATTCACTATCAAGGAAAGGCATGTCAAGGCAAGGAAATGAATGTCAAGGAAAGGCATGAGAATTCAAGGCAAGGAAAGGAATGGCATGTTGTTGGATGCAGGCCGAATCAGGAAGAAGGGTTATTTTTGGAAGAGAAGCATGCAAGAGGAAAGAGACAACTGGAAGGAAAAGAAGCATGCGTGCATGCATGAAATACCTAAGGACTTTAGGGTTATGGTTTTTGTAATACATTGTAATGGTTGGTGGGCCAAATATATAAATAAGTGGTACTTAAGAGATACCTAGAGAGGGAGAGAGGGGAGAGGAAAGATATACATAGAGCTGGATACCTAGATGGGGAGAGAGATAGACGAGACATAGAGAGGGACAAAGAGGAAGGGAATTGTAAGGACTATATAATTCATTAAGTTGGTGAGATAGAGAATGCATGAGTGACTCAATCTTGATGGTTAGATCACAGGCTGAGGAGCCTAGTGTGATCTAGTCATCCTCGCAGGGATCAAGGAGCCTGTGGGAAAGAGGAGGGACTAAGACTGTAACCACACACGGCGTGATACCTTTCTAAACTATAATAAAAGCCTGAGCCAGATCTTTGTGGACATAGCCTAGGAGGGGGTGAACCATGGTAACACTGTGCTATGTGACTGAATGAATGTATCTTTGTTTCTGATTAGTTGATGAATGTTGAATGAATGGATAGTTAAGTAGATTTGGTATTTTACATGCATGCATAAAATGAATATTATAACTAGATGTTAAATGGACTGAATAAAGGTTATGGCGTACACACACAGATCTCACTCAATCCTAGTTTGCAAACACCTGAGTATTGCAGCCACCCATAGAGCTATCTTGGGTGAGACTGCACAATGCACTCTGTGTACTGCGTTGCCTTCTAGGTTACCAGAGGGGCCGATAGTCTTTAAAGGATTTTGTTGGGCAGCTTCTTAGTTATGAATCAGGGTCAATCTGTAATGGTCAATAAGAATTAGAATCAAAATCCCTTAATACCAATAAGAGTAGATAGAGAAAAGGGAAACAAACCAACAAATGGTTATGTTGTCGACTGATTAGAAGGAAATGGGATTGAGCATATGAGACCTATTGAAGAAGAGTCGAAAGAATACAGGATCAGATGACAAGAAGGTAAAAGAATGTGAATTTAAAATGGGATGTTGAGACTGTGGAATCCTATGAAGGAAGAGATAGAAAGTTGGTTGAAGACAAAGGAGCTAGAGTTTGCACAGAAAGATAATAGAAACTTGAAGCTAACACCACGCAAATATCTGGACAAGTACGTATTCACCGAATTACATGAAGTATTTTTCTGTGAGTTCCCACACATATTGCAGGAGTGGATCAAAAAATTGAAAGAAAACCATCCTACGAATTGAATTAGACAGATATAATGAAATGATGAAGAGATCAGCTGCAACGAGTTGATAATAAGTTTACATGCGTAGTAGATTTATGGTTAGACAACATTGTTGCCAGATTTATCACAGAGTTCGCAGTAGATACAACAAAGTCATACAACACAACTGAACAAGAATTCTTGAAGGGACCTCGAGGTACATATATCATATCATTATATACTTCCATTAAGATATTTCTATATAAAAAAGGTATAATGACAATGGAGTCACAAAACTAAACTTCCCTACGTGCATGGGGGAAGGGGGGAATCATTGATAGGAAAAGGATAAATTGAAGGAGAAGGGGATAAAGGAAAGAAGGAGGAGGCCTTGGACCCAATTATGATGGAAGATGACCAGATCAAGCGGATCATGGAAACAGCTAGAAGAATGCACAATGGAGTACCCTACCAATACAAGGTGAACACCAAGAAGAGAGTCATAGTCACGAGGGAATGCTTGGCAAGTGATGAAGATGAGGTAGAGGATCTCTGGGCTGTGGAGCAGATTAAGGAAATAATGTGTGTGACATATGAGAGGAATACGAGAGGTACAAGAGTGGAAGTAGAAGGCAACACTCCTATCCATATTAGTGTTAGTGTGGAACCCATAAACCCATGTGTGATTAATACACCAAGAAGAACACCACAATTTAGACAACCAAATTTCGGGAGAAGAAAGACAACAGGAAGTACATCTACACAAGGAACAACAACTGGTGGAGCTAGTTCATGAAGCATTAGTCAAGTATCTACACCACACAGAGGTAGTAGCTCAACATTTAAGATGGCAGGACATGATCCAACCATCAGGTTACCATAATACAAAGGTGAAGCATCAGAGGACCCGGAGAAGCACCTTTTTATTTGTGAAAAGATTTGGGAAGAAAAATAGATCAAAAAAGAGGACACTAAAATTGCACAGTTATCCATCACATTAAGAGATCACGCACTAGATTGCTATATGAGTTTAGCTGAAAACAGTCTGCTAGGGACAACCAGAACGATTGGAGATATCAAGAAGTTGTTGAGAAATGAGTTCCAGAAGCCGAGTTCAAAGGACCAATACATGAACGAGATGATATTGATAAGATAGAAACCAGGAGAATCTGTATGGGATATTGACCAGATATTCAATCGACTAAATGGAAATCTAAAGTACGTCATGACAGATATGCAACATAAGCACATGTTCTTCAATTCAATGTTACCACACTTGAAATATCCACTACGACAACAAAATTTTCAGATGTAGGTAGAGGCTCTGCAGGAAGCCCTACAACTGGAAGAGAACCAATATCAGAAGACATATCCATCCATCGAGGAGCTGAAGGAGGACCTAAAGAACTTAACATTCCAGCTAAACCAGACCAAGAACAAGGACAAAAGAGAATTTGTTTGGTGTACCACGTATAGGACAGAAGGACACCATAAGAATGAATGTCCAACATTCATGCAATACATGGCAACAGGAATGAAAAATCCCTTACCAACAAGAGAACTATGGTGCGAGATTTGTAATAAATAGGGTCACAATCTATATCACTTCCCAATGATGCATAAGTACCAGACAGTGTCGAAGAGCATGTATTACAACTTTTGCAAGTCAGTAGGTCATGATGACAAAGATTGTACAACCATGGAGTTGATGATGGAAAGAACATCAGATGCATATCGGGTACAGGAAGAAAATATGACTGGGAAAGTCGCACCCCATCTTAACCAAGTACCAACTCCATACAACACTATGCAACAACCATACAACACTGTGCAGCCGTAGTATAATACTGCACAACCACACTATAATACCACACAATATAACCAAGTGCCTCAGTACAACATGCCTCGAGGGGATCGAGCTGGCTATAGAGGCAGAGGAAGAGAAAGAGGAGGATTTGGAAGAGGTAGAGGACCAGTGTTATGTCACAATTGTCAACAACCAAGACACTATGCAAGAGAAAGTCCACTTCCACCAACAACCTGTATGTATTTTTGTGCATCGGATCATGACACAGAAGAATGTCCTACGCTATTAGGGAAGATCCAGGAAAAGAGGAATAAGAACAATTAGAATGTTCAATGGATTTCATTGGAAGCGAGGGATGAAGGAAGAAACATTAACATAGTTTTCAGATTTCTATGGTGAGCATTTTAGAAAGTGTTTGCCAGATAATCCACAGTAGTTGTCATTGTAATCGATGTTTCGAATCCAAATTGGGATTCATCATCAGGACTAATGATGAATCCCAATTCGGATTCAAAACTTCGATGACAATGACAACTACTGTGGATTATCTGACAAACAATTTCAAAAACATCAACATAGTTACACGTGGAGGAGATAAAACAGGAAATGACGTAGTATGACAAGAGGCAACAAAAAACCAATGGGTGAAGAAGAATGTCGAACCGAGGAAGCAGTTTGATGCGTAGAATGAGAAGGAGATATTCAAGCAAGATAGACAAGAATTCCTTAGGCCATACATTGTGTCGACATCAACCGCGCAGCATAGTAAGGAAGTACTAGGGTACGAGACAAGTAAGAAACACATCCCCTGAGACAAGTAAGTACGATTAAAGGTTTTTTGCAATCATGTGTAAAACTTCTCACTGATCCATCCTCTGTTAAAGTATTACAAAACATGCTAGAAAGATGTAGTGTAGAAGCAAAAAGGAAGGTAGAATAGAAAACACTCAATCACCTACATACAAGGAGGAGAACAAATAGAGAGTTCAGGTTGAACGCCAACATTGGAGATTTCAACATGGGATATATTATACTGGATTTAGGATCTGAAGTCAATGTATTACCCAAGAAGACATGACAATGCATGGGAGAGCCCACATTAGGATATTCATCGGTTCAACTGAAACTAGAAAATCAACACAGAGTTCTACCAATTGGAAGACTAAAAGGAGTGACAATAGACCTAGATGGAGTGCAGACTAAAGCCGACTTCGAAGTAATCGAGATAGTGGACGACACAAAACCTTATCCAACATTGCTCGGCTTGGATTGGGTGTTTGATAACCAGGCCATAATCAAATTCAAGACGTGAAAAATGACCTTCGATTCAGGAGAATATAGAGTCATTGTACCATTGGACCGATCGGAAGGGGAAAGGTTCGTAGAGCCTACTTGCTTGGACCTAGAGGAAATTAACCAGTTGTACAAAAAAAATACGTGAGATGAGGATTACGTAAACCCAACTGCAGATGGGGTACTCAGCTAACATAGCATCACCTCATGTGCATGAGACTCAGATACAGGCTTAGAAAATTGGCAGCAAATATTACACAAAGTTTCCATAAGAAGATGCACAAGAATAGATTGCGTAGTAAGATGGGTAGGTATGAAGATAAGGGAACCTCCCAACTTCCATGGGGTGAACGACCTAGAAACATTCTTAACATGGTATACAGATGAAGTGTTAGAAACTCAGAGGTTCTTAGACCTAGATATAGTACTCAAGGAGACACCTGTGAGATGGTGGGGGGTAAACAAAGAAACGGGCAAGGACTGGTACCAAGTTAAGCGATTACTACGCATTAGGTTTGGCATAGAACGAGGAAGGAACCAGTGGAATAAATATTATGGAAAGGGGGCACCAGCAGAACACTTGGAGAAGTGTAGAGTGCGATGAAAAATGACACCACCGAAGGAATGGCCTCACCATTTCATACACACATTAGAGGGCATCCCAACAAACAGGGATACAGACCAAGAAATACGCAAAGGAACTACAAGTTGGGCAATATTACAGTTGAACTTTACAGACACTTTCTCATTTGAGCATGAGAACCCCAACATAGATGCACTACTTAAACAAATCCGAGGAGTGATATTCATTAAGCAACCATAAGTCAAACTCATAACAGAAGAACAACAACAAAATATACAAACAATGAAAGAACTATTGTCATGCTAACATGTGGAGGAAGAAGAACCAGATGAAGATGACCCACGCGATATTCAGATTGAGGAATTTGAAGGCGAGAGAGAAGTGGAAGGCCCACCTATGGAATTAGAAGTGATAGTTGCGTTGATAAAGGTGAATAAATTCAACATCAGGACAATTGAGAATCCCAAAATGGCTAGTATTGCAGACTATTGGGATGAGAAAACAGTGGAAAGTATAACAGAGTTACTGCGCGAATACAATGACCTGTTTCCAACAACATTCATAGAAATGAAAGACATAGCAGAAGAGCTAGGAGAAATGAAAATACCACTCAAAGCTGAGGCAAGACCGATCAGAGAGTGACCATATAGACTAAACATGATATATAAGCAACAAGTCAAAGCTGATATCGATAGGATGTTGGAGGCTGGAATCATAGAACCTGTAGAAGAATCCGAATGGATAAGCCCAATGGTAGTTTAGGAGAGGAAACAAGGGAGGATAAGAATATGCGTCATCTTGAGGAATTTGAACGATGCATGCCTACATGACCCGTTCCCTACCCTGCTCATAGATGAAGTCCTGGAGAATGTAGGAGGACAAGAAGCTTATTCATTCACCGACGGATTCTCAGGATACCATCAGATCAAGATAACACTGGAAGACAGATACAAGACCACGTTTTCCACAAAATGGGGATCCTAACAGTATATAGTCATGTCATTTGTATTGAAGAATGCACCAACAATAATTTCCAGAGTAGTCATAGCTACATTTAAAGAATTTATCCACCAGTTTCTAGAGGTATATCTGGACGATTACACAGTCTATAGTCTATTTAAAGACCATGTAGAGGTCTTGCCGTTGATGTTAGGAAGATGCAGGAAGTGCCAGATTTCATTAAATATCAAGTAGTGCATCTTCAGAACACCTTTTCGGATAGTATTGGGCCATATAGTATGCAATCAAGGTTTTCTAGTAGATCTTGCCAAGATTGTAGAAATTGTTAACCTGTCACCACCAAAAGCAGTCTGTCAATTAAGAGTGACATTGGGACACACAGGATACTACAGAAAATTTATAAAAGGGTATGCACAGATCACTGTGCCAATGGAGAAATTGCTAAGGAAAGAAACAAAGTTCTAGTGGAATGAGGACTGTCAACACGGTTTGGATACTCTGAAAGAGAAGATGGTAACTGCACCAATACTAGTATTCTTACATTGGGAAAAGATATTCCACGTATATGTAGATGCATCATCCATAGCACTTGGAGCTATTCTGACGCAGCCAAGAGCAGGAGAATTGGACCATCCTATAGCATTTGCTAGCAGAAAACTATCATAATTGGAGTGGAACTATAACACCACAGAGAGGGAAGGCTTAGTTATGGTCTACCCACTCCATAAATTCAAACATTATTTATTGGGGAAACATTTCAATATGTTCATAGACCATTCAATGCTCAAATACATCGTCAACAAACCAGTGTTGGGGGGGAGAATTTGTAGATGGTTATTGTTGTTTCAAGAATTTGATTTTGAAGTGATAGTCAAACCAGGAAATTTGAACACAGGACCTGATCATTTGTCACGGATTACTAACGGAGAAGAACCTATGAATATAGAGGACAACTTTCCCAACGCACAATTATTTTCAGTCCTGATAGCTGAATAATACTTTGTAGACATCATACAATACTTGAGTATAGGGACTGTGCCACAGGAATACAACACCGCGCAGAAGAAAAATATGGTATTCAAGGTTTCATATTACCAGCTAATTGCATGACACTTATACAAAATGGGTGTAGACAACATATTGAGAAGATGCGTGCTAGAACATGAAAGACCAAGGATTTTAGTAGAATCCCACAAGGGAATAGCAGGAGGACATTATGCAGGCAAAGCTACCAGGTATAAGGTATTGCGCACAGGATTATGGTGGCCAACTATTCACACAGACTCAAAGGGCTATTGCCAGAAATGCGATGTATGCCAGAGGGTAGGTAAACCAAATAGAAGGGACGAGATTCCCTTGCAACCACAGGTAACTTTGAAATTATTTGAAAAATGGGCAATAGACTTTGTGTGACCAATTAACCCACCAACAAAAAGGTCAGGAGTGAGGTACATTATCACTACGATGGAATACCTAACAAGATGGGTGGAAGCAGCACCAGTAAAAGACTGCAACACAGAGACAACATCACACTTACTCTTTGAGAAAGTAATCACTAGATTTGGTTGCCCAAGGATTTTTATGAGTGACCAAGGTACTCACTTCATTAATAGTACTATTAAGGATATGACTGAGGAATTTGAAGTTCATCATCAAAAGAGTACACCATATCATCCTCAAGCAAATGGAACAGTGGAAGCCTTTAACAAAATCCTTGAAAATGCACTAACGAAGATTTGCAATGTAAATAGGGATGATTGGGACTTGAAGATACCAACGGTATTGTGTGCATACAACACCACATGCAAGAAATTGACAGGACAAATGCCATTCATATTGGTGTATGGACAAGAGGTTGTGGTGCCATTAGAATTTTTGGTGCCTAGTTTGCGCATAGCAGCAATTACAAACATGACAGAATGAGGCGCAGTACATAAAAGGATAAATCAGATGATGGTCATGGAGGAAGATAGGATCCTATCAGGGTTCCACCAAGAAGTACAAAAAGAAAGGGACAAATCTTGGCATGACAGGCATATCAAGAGAAATAATTTTAAGGAAGGAGACTTAGTCTTGGTGTATGACAACAAATCCCTTCATCACCTAGGAAAACTCAAAATGCATTGGTTAGGACCATATGAAGTAAAGACTGTCACAGAGGGGGGAGCTTTACAATTGAAGGATTTAGGAAGAACAAAACTCAGAGAGATGATCAATGGGAGCCGACTGAAGTTGTACAGGGACTGTTGACCTCTTGACACTTTAAAAAAAAACACAGAGGAGATACCACGTCGAAAAGAAAGGATGATTTTAAGGATGGAAATTTATTTTAAAATGTAGAAACCTTGGCGAATTTTACTAATCCTTCATATGCCAACTATAAATGTTTGGTGATATTTTTGTAAAAACATTCATATTTCTAAGGATTTTATATACTTTGTATAAAATTTTGGCAATTTTTAAGGTAAAATAATTTTATCCTATAGAATTTGGGCGAATCGTTTTTAGAATAGCGAATATTTTTTTTGGAAAAAACATGGAAAATTAGCCCATGAGCAAAATTTAGCCCCTAAAATCATCCCTGCCGAAATGATGAACATTTAACAAAGGCATAGGGTGTCGAGAAGAGAATGAGTGTGCACACTCGGGAATTCCACCACAACGGAGAAAAATACCAATGGTCACTAAAAAGTGGGAAACAACGAAAACATCGGGAAAGCAGCATACGACAAATAACCATCAACGGACAATGACTATCAAAATTAAAGAATAAAAATGACTGACGGGGTGCCACATTAATCGTGCCAACTGGCAACGGCAAGGGAATTCAATAGCAAGTACGTAGGAAGTGTCGATTCAATTAGAACGCAAAGGAGGTAACGTCTCCAAGAAGATTCATAGAATTTCTATATAAGCTAGCACACAGGACTGGGAGGGTTATTGCGAAATTGAGAAAAGCATAAGCCATAGCATATATAGAGCCTAGAGTGAAGGTTTTAGAGGTTATAGAGGCCACTACATCTGGTGGAAAACAAATTGAACACCATGACACCACCCAAATAGGGAAAACCAAACCAAATTAGCATACGACCCCAGAGCAATGCCAGATCCTCACTGCAAGCATAGGGAAGTGAACACCAATCACTTCAGCCTCTAGAAGTCATCAATGTGGATGAAATCTCATCGCCCAATATGACACCAGGAAGCCCCACACCTATTGTGGAAGAAACCTCATAGATAGCACCAGTGGGCATGGACATGGATGTACCAGAAGGGGGATAGGGATAACATGATGAGGACGCAGGAAATCATTTGTACTCTAGAAACCCTGAAGAACACCCAAGAGTTAATGGGACGGTCCCTAACCAAGAGGAAACAATTGCACCAGAAGGGTCACACACAACCACACTAGAACAACCACAAGAGAACAAAGTGGAAGATGTCATCGATCGACTAGATGAGTATGCAGAAGAGAAAACAATGGGGGTTGGAACCTCGAGTCAACCACCATAGCTGAAGGGAAAACAGGCGGTACCAAGGTCACCATGCAAGAAATCCATGACAACCATTGTCTTTCCACGCATTACGGAAGGGGTATGTATAGTAGGAAATATGTTAGGCCACGTGGAGAAATTGAGGTACTCAGACCATGACGTGATAGACACAGACAAATTCTCAGAGTTTGCTAAGAAATTTTACCTACAGACTATGGGTATAGGACCCTTTGGCGAAACAAATAATCAACCAGTCCAATGGGCAGCCAGACTGGCCAAAACCGAGATTTTAGGCATGTTGGACATCACCCACTCAAGGAGAAGACTGCGCAGGCCCAAATGCAAGAAACAGAGCTCACAAAGAAGTTCCAGGAGATCACAGAAGAGATCGACGAAGCGCACCAAGTTTAGGTGGATCGGGAAGAGCCACATGTCAGTGTTGGGGGCCTATTGGATGCAGGCCGAATCAGGAAGAAGGGTTTTTTTGGAAGAGAAGCATGCAAGAGGAAAGAGACAACTGGAAGGAAAGGAAAAGCAGCACACACACATGCATGGAAGATCTAACGAAGCTAGGGTTAGTGTTTTTGTAATAAATTGTAATGGTTGGTGGGCTAAAGATATAAATAAGTGGTACTTAAGAGATACCTAGAGAGGGAGAGAGGGGAGAGGTGAGATATACATAGAGCTAGATACCTAGATGGGGAGAGAGACAAGAGAGACATGGAGAGGGACAGAGGGGAAGGGAATTGTAAGGACTGTATAATTCATTAATCTCGTGAGATAGAGAAGGAATGAGTGACTCAATCCTGAGGGTTAGATCGAAGGCTGAGGAGCCTGGTGTGATATAGTCATCCTCGCAGGGATCGAGGAGCATGTGGGAAAGAGAAGGGACTAAGACTATAACCACATGCGACGTGATACCTTTCTAAACTATAATAAAAGCCTGAGAGCTAGATCTTTGTGGATGTAGCTGAGGAGGGAGTGAACCATGGTAACACTGTGCTATGTGACTGAATGAATGTATCTTTGTGTTTGGTTAGTTGATGAATGTTGAATGAATGAGTAGTTAAGTAGATCTGGTATTTTACATGCATGCATAGAATGAATATTATAACTAGATATTAAATGGACTGAATAAAGGTTACAACGTACAAACACAGATTTCACTCAATCCCAGGTTGCAAACATCTAAGTATTGTAACCACCCAAAGAGCTATCTTGGGTGAGACTGTGCAGTGCACTCTGTGTTTTGTGTTTCCTTCTAGGTTACCAGAGGGGCCGATAGTCTTTAAGGGATTTTTTTGGGAAGCTTATTAATTATGAACTAGGGTCAATCTGTAATGGTCAATAAGAATTATAATCCCTCAAGACCAATAAGAGTATATAGAGAAAAGGGAAACAAACCAACACATGTCAAGGCAAGGCAAGAGATGTCAAGGAAAGGCATGACTTGTTAAGGAAAGACATGACAAGGCTAGGCATGGCATGCCAAGGAAAGGAAATAAACAATTTGATGGAAAAGTTGAAAATAATATAATATCAAAACAAGATAATATCAACAACATTCTCTCGATGCATAGATGTTATGTGACTAATGGCATTGTTGTGTATTACAGGTTCCAGAGGAGGCCATAGATAGAGGATGTGGACGATGTAGCCCTACTAAATCAATGAAAGGAAAGTGGGTGGAAATAGAATCAACTTGTTTTCATTGATTTCAACCCTTGAATAAAGCTCGATAGCACAAAGGATGAACTCCAAAGTGGTCCCCTTATGGTGAAATCCCTCATGGGAAGACGCTTTGCGGATTGAGTTATCCTAGAAGTATGGTTAGAGAACCCATGCTTATTTGTGGAATAATGAGATGAAGGTCAATGAATTTTTCAATGAAACTATACTATATGGATAATGCTTGTCATGCCATTTCCTCTAGTATGTGGAACATCACATAACTCCTCACGGTTAGAGAGTTATGGCCATAAGAAGTTGGAGAACCTAGGTTTGGGTAATGGACCCAAGTTTGTTTGATGGATAATGGTATGAGTTTTGATACATTTGCAGGTAATACTATTCTATATGGATAGTACATTTCATTCAATTTCTGGTGGTATGTCGAACGTCACATAACTCCTCACGGTTTGAGAGTTATGGCCTTATGAAGTTGGAGGACCCTCATATGTCATCTAGACGCCCCAAAAGGTCAAAGTAGTCAAAGTGGTTTAATACATTTTAGAAGGTAAATAATAAATTGAAGTGATGAGTGTATTATAATTCAAAGTGAATACAAAATAAATTATTTAAATAATAAATTTAATGGATAAATTAGAAGTGGGTTAACCCTAAA
>JZKD02S0389720.1:61706-77471 GCA_000966675.3 Picea glauca | reverse complement strand
ATTTGGTGGCCCTGCCATTGTAGCACCATTAAACCTAACCCTCTCGTCCTTAGGTTTAAGTCTCTCCAAGCCATTAGCCTTTCTCCATTTGACTCCATTAACCCAAGGCACTAGTTTAAACCTAAAGCGTTGAGCTCGTAGTTCTCAAAACAATATTTCAAAACCCTCTCAATTGTGAAAACCTACTAACCCTAGCGTCTAGACTAACCCTAATTGCTGATGACGTCTTGCCTTATTTGAAACTTTGTTTGGACTAAAAGTTGCCGCTGACTCATCCCTTGATAGCCATAGAGGTATTGAGCAATTTCATTGGTCAATTTAGCCAAACATCCACCTCTTTGTCTAGCTAACCTAACCCTAACTAGCTAGTGACGTCACACTTAATTTGATCTCTTGTTTGGTATAAAACGTTGTCATTTTGTCATTTAGCATTTGGCATTGAGGTATAGATTGTTTTCATTATCTTGGTGTGCAAAACATTCCACCTCTTTGCCTCTCAAACTAACTTGGAAATAGGGCTGACGTCACCCTAAATCTGCATAGTGACACAACAACAATATTGGTGTATAAGCATATTTATTGCATTGTGATATAACAAGGATTGATTATGTACATTGAATGCAAATATCTCTCTTGTATTTATTGAGGAAGTATTATAAGCCTTTGGTATTTATTTGCAATCATTGACTTCGTCAATAATTACATTTAATATTGCTCATATGTGTTAAAGATAGTCATTAATGTTTTGAAGTACTAACCACTGCAGCACATTTTTAGTTTTATTTGCCTTGTCTCACAAACAGGTGCCATTCAGTGGAATATCTTCTCTTTGACTATCCATTTGGAAGTAATCTGTGAAGGGAAAGTTTACCTTAACCTTTTAGTCTTTGAACCTTTGATCCTTTCCTTTCAGAACCCCAGATTACTAGGGACGTCTCCCTTGGGATTAGCCACCCTAAATTGAAAGAGATCCCCATCGAGGTGACAGTGGGTGGGGAAGATCCTGTTATGCCAGTTTGAGGCTTGACTTCAAGCTACTTAAACCTTTCCTACAAACTGAGTGATAACAGGACAAATGCCAACACATTTTGGCACATGATGAATTGTTTGAAATGTTTTGAAGTTGGATACGCAAAAATTAGATGAGACAATTAAGAAAGGGTGTACTTGTAGATTGTAATCAGACCTTGAGCGTCACGCTCTCGTCCAAAGGATTAAGAGGAATTTATGTTAGTATATGTAAGTAGGTAGCCTTAAATTCTTAGATTAAACAGTTTTAGGAGCTGGAGGGAAAATGGATATAGACACCCTCACTTGTATCATTGTATTATTAGCATAATCAATCAAGAGAGCATAGAGAAGAAGAATCAGAAAACTATGTAGAAGAACCCATGTACAAAAGTTTTGAGATTAATATATGAAGCTTGATTCAGACTCATGATGTTCAAATAATTTTTGTGTATGCATGATTGAATGTTATGCTCATGATTGTTTTACTCTTTCTGTTATACATTTTATTTGATGTGTGAATGTAAGATTTTATGTTGAATGTCTGAAATCTGAAGAGAGGGAGAGTAAAGAATGAGTTTCAATTGTTTCTCTATCTGAGCAAGATTTTTCCTGCAAGGAGTGCAGTGAAATTGTCCGCAAGGTGTGCGTTGACAGAAGTCAGAGTTCGTCTCTGCAAGCTCAGGAGGAATAACATTGTTCTCATTCTCGCAGAAGAGCAAGTTAAGCATAGGAGCGGTGCAAGGTGTGCGCAGGCTGAGTAGAGTCTCAGAGGTTGCAACCTAAGTGAAATTGTTGAAGGACTGCTGTCGCGGGGAGTGTGCAGAGTCGAAGAGGTTCAAATACTTGGAAGTATTTGAAGGATTTCCACAAGGAGTGCGTGCAAGAGTCTTCTTGAAGACCCAATTCATGGAGAAAGATCAGGAGGGATAGAGTCTTCAAGGTTGTCGAAGAGAATCTAAAGAGGGATAGTGCCTTGAAGTGTTGAAAGAAGGTGCAGCGATGTTGTTTGTAGGTGGACAAGTTTCATGAAAGAATACCTGTTCCATTTTGCAGGAGTCCTCAAGGAGGAATTGGACAATCAGAATTCTCCATGGAGAATTCACGAAGTCCCGAGGGCTGTCAGATCTTGCAGAGGAGCAGGGGAGTTACATAAAGCGTTTTTCTAGGTGCAAGCTTAGGAGAAATCAGGCCGTAGGATCTGAGCCAACAAGGGCCGTTTGGATTCACTCGCATAATCTCATTTTGTCGATTTGTGAGTTGAAAGTTTAAAACCTTTGCATCAAGATTCACGAGCAGGGAAGTCGCGAGAGAATCACAGCCGTCCATTAGAGGAGGACAGGTGGTAGAGATCAAGGGATCTCACAAACTTGGAGGTTTGCAAGGTGAAATCCCAGAGATTGGGTGCTCCAAGTCACGAGTGGTGAAATCACGAGGAGCTAGGATAGTCGTAGGATCCAAGTCAAGGGAGGACCATTGGATAAGAGTCTCATCGTGCCTATCATGCATTCAGGGGTTTTGGGGGTTGAAGAGATGAAAGCTTAGCATCAGGATTCGCGAAGTCGCGAAGTCTGAAACTCCAAAAAGGAGGGAAGTTCCGTTGTGGGACCCGCATTGACAATGTGTGAAAATTTTGGCATTTCGGCATATCAGCGGATAGGAAGTTGAGACTTTTGTCCCGATAGTCCTGAAGTCACGAGTTGTGATAAGGAGTAGCAAGGAGTTCAAGATCTCTGCACTTCGAGTGTTGGGATACAAAGGAGGTAGTGCTTCGGGAAGCGAAGTCACGAAGTGCCGAAGCTGGGGACGAGGGACACATGGTAGAACCGTAAGGTGGGCCCGTGCGATAGATAGGTGGACACATGTCACCTAGTGAAAGGAGTCAACACCCGTTGACCTCTCTTGTCTTAGGGATTCATGAGATAAGGGAATGAGAGTTCAACCCTTCGACTCGCGAAGTCGCGAGTAGCGAGTACGCGAGGAGAAAAGTCAACATCACTTCTCGGGGTTTCGTGAAAGGAAGGTGCCAAGTTTGGATGCCACAACTTGCAAAGTGGCGAGTAGCGAGAAGAGATAGCGTTAAGCTTAGCTGGTGGTCACGCATGGAGGGTGATGACAAGAGAAGGAGCTATACCCATTTTTTGATCTCAGGTATCATGAGATTGGAAAAGAAGAGTCGGGAGCCTCGACTCATGAACTCGCGAGTGGCGAGTTGTGACAAGTACCTTTTGGGTTAGGCCTTGGTCATATTGTTGTGGTCGTACGGAGAAGTGGAACTTGCACCTAGTGTTGTTCACACAGGGGAGCTTCCAAAAGGACCTATGGATTGATAATTTGTGATTCTAGCAGGGAATCTAAAGAGCCGATTTGGCTGGAGGGAGATAAAGAATGATCCTGTGAGTGGATCTCGGCCCGAGGGCCGATAGGTCTGCATGAAGTGGTATCAGAGAACATAAAGATTTATTTGCTTTCTGTAGTAGGGAAAATAAATATTCACCATGTGGCCAAGAAGAAGAGATAGAAAAACACCTGATCCACCAGAGGAGAGGGAAATGCCAGGAGAAAGGGGTAGGTAGGTGAAAAATCTAGCCATGGAAAGAGAGATGCATAACCTATGCGCCAGAGTCATGGACATGGAAATAAAACAGAGGCACACAGCCGATGTTGGAGATGTCAGTGAATCTGAAAGTGAAGATGAAGATGGACATGAAGGAGAAGAAGTTGCAGCAGAAGATGTAGCAAATGAACGCCTGATTAGAGCTATTGTAAGAATGGATGCTAGAGTAAAAATGGATATTCCAGTATATGAAGGAAACCTGGATGATGAAGAGATTCTAGACTAGATTAGAGCTCTGGACACATATTTTGACTATGAAGATGTCGAGGAAGACAAAAAGGTCAAACATGTTGTCACGAGACTTAAAGGACATGTAGCATTGTGGTGGGATGAACTACAAGCTAACAGACACTGCAAAGGCAAGCAGAAAATCAAGAGTTGGGATAGTATGATCACGAAGATGAAGGAAAAATTTATTCCCAGGGATTACCAGATTACTCTATTTCGGAGAATGCAAAATTTGAGATAGAAGCTAATGTCAGTGAAGGAGTACACTGAAGAATTCTACAGGCTGAACATCGGGGTAGGTCATCTCGAAAGTGATGATGAAAAACTTGCTAGGTACATGAATGGTCTGAGATACGACATTCAGGATGAGATGAGAATGATGACCATCCAAATGGTGGAAGATTCTTATCAAATGGCTCTATAGGCTGAAGAGAAGCTGAGCTGAAAGCAGAGTCAAAGAGGCCGAGGAAGAAGTCAACCCAGATGCAAGACAATTGTTTAAGATAGAAATCAGAAACCAAAAGAAGACTAGAAGAAACCTCAAACTCAAACTGAGAGAGGTGGAAGCTCACAGAGAGGATAGTATACCGAAAAGAGAGGTCAGTATGCTGATGGAAACATTTTTCCTCGTACCAGAGGTAGAGGAAGAGGAAGAGGTGGAGTGGTGAAATGCATCACATGTGGAAAGGTCAAACATAAATCTTATGAGTGTCCAAACAGAAAGAAAGAAGGTGGAGAGACTCACATTTCCGAAGCATAGAGGTAGAATGTTGAGGAAGAGGATGCTGAAGGTGGAAGATCGTTGATGATGCGAAAAGTTCTCTTAACACCAGAGAAGGAGGTGGAGAGTTCGGTGCAAAGGAATAGTCTTTTTCGGACTGCTTGCAAGACCAAGGATAGGGTATGCAAGGTCATTGTGGACAGTGGTAGCACAAACAATCTTGTTTCTATGGAGATGGTAGAAAAGCTGGAGCTGGAGACTATTGAACATCCGAGCCCATACAGAGTTTTGTGGCTACAAAAAGGACATTAGGTAAATGTCACTAAACAATGTTTAGTTGAATTTAAAATAGGAGGGTATAAAGATGAAATACTCTGTGATGTTATTCCCATGGATGTTTGTCATCTATTGTTGGGTAGAACGTGACAATATGATAGAAATGTGATTCATGATGGGAGGAAGAACACATACACCCTAGAGAAGAATGGGAGAACTCACATGTTACTTCCAATCAAAGATAAAGAGGTGAAACCTGAAGTAAGCAACACTGTACTTCTCATGAGTGGGAACGAACTTCTTACAAAGGTTAAGAAGAAGGAAGATCCATAATTCATTGTGGTCAGAAAACCTAAAATTGTTTTAACCAATACAAGCGTAAATGATTTACCAGAAGAGGTTCAGGAACTGTTGGAATAATTTGCTGAAATAGTAGTGGAAAAACTACCTCGTTTGTTGCCACTGATCAGAAGTGTGAGTCATCATATTGATCTCATACCTGGAGCTAGTTTACCAAACAAGGCAGTGTACAGATTGACACTGCAGGAGAATGAAGAGGTCAAAAGACAGGTCCAGGACTTAATGGACAAGGGGTTGATTAGAGAAAGCTTGAGTCCATGTGTTGTTCTAACAGTGCTCCGTTCGAAGAAATACGGAGGCTGGAGGATGTGTACTGACTCAAGGGTAATCAACAAGATAACCATCAGGTATAGATTCCCATTGCTAAGAATGGATGATTTGATGGATTGCTTATGTGGGGCCAAATGTTTTTCAAAAATTGATTTGAAAAGTGGATATCATCAGATTCGTATGAGAGAAGGCGATGAATGGAAGATAGCATTCAAGACCAATGAAGAGTTGTATGAATGGCTTGTTATGCCATTTGTCTTAACGAACTTGCCAAGTACTTTCATGAGGTTGATGAACAAAGTTCTGAAGGATTTCATTGGAAAATTTGTCATTGTGTATCTTGATGACATAAAGATTTTCAACAAAACAGAGGCAGAGCATCTGAAACATTTGGCTACAGTGATGCAGAGGCTATAGCAAGAGAAGTTGCTGATAAATATGAAGAAATATTCATTCATGAAGAAAGAGCTCATTTATTTGGGTTTTGTTATTTCTGCAGATAAGTTGAGGAATGATCCAAATAAGGTGGAGGTAATTAAGAATTGGCCATCACCAAAGAATATCTTTGAAGTTTGAAGTTTTCATGGATTAGCTAATTTCTACCGGAAGTTCATCAGGAATTTCAGTGGAATTAGTGCACCGATGATGGACATAGTGAAGAAGAGACACAAGTCTTTTCACTGGACAGAAGAGGCTGAGAAAAGCTTCAATTTTTTGAAGAAGAAAATCACAGAACAACCAATTCTGGTGTTGCCGGATTTTAAAAAGACATTTCAAGTAAAATGTGATGCAAGTGGATTTGCAATAGGGGCAGTCTTGAGCCAAGAAGACAGGCCGATAGCATACTTCAATGAGAATTTGAATGAAGAAAAAGTGAAATACTCCACGTATGACAAATAGTTCTATGCTATTATTCAGGCATTGAAGAAATGGAGACATTACTTAATCCCTAAGGAGTTTGTTTTATACAGTGACAATCATGCTTTGCAATTTGTGACTCAATAGGAGAAGTTGAATCAAAGACATGTTAAATGGGATGAATACATGCAAAAATTTACTTTTGTAACTAAGCATATTTCTGGAACTGCTAACAAAGTTGTTGATGCTTTGAGCAGGAAATGTTTGTTGTTGCAGGAGTTCAGAGTCAAAACACTGGGTTTTGATGATCTCAGGGACATGTACAGAGATGATCCAGATTTTAAGGAGGTGTATGAAGCAGCTGAGAATCCAATTCTCAGGGACAAAATCCAGTGGACAGAATACATGATCCAGGAAGGATTATTGTTTAAGGGTAATCAACTTTGTATTCCAAAATGCTCCATGAGGGGGAATTTGTTGAAGGAGAAACACAGTGGAGGATTGGCTGGACATTTTGGTCATGACAAGATGTTCTCAAAGTTAAATGAGTCATATTTTTGGCTAGGAATGAGAGTAGACATCAAAAGATTCATGGACAGATGCAGAATTTGTCAGCATTCAAAAGGAAAGAGGCAAAATGCAGGCTTTTATCAACTGTTACCCATACCTGCGAGGTCGTGGGATGTGGTAAGCATGGAATTCATATTGGGGCTGCCGAGAACACAAAGAGGGTTCGACTCAATCTTTGTAGTGGTGGACCAATTTTCTAAGATGGCACACTTCATACCGTGTCAGAAAACTAGCGACGCAACTCACATTGCGAATCTATTTTTCAAAGAAGTCATTCGACTTCACGGCTTACCAAGGAGCATAGTTTCGGATTGAGACACCAAGTTTGTGGGACACTTATGGATAACCTTATGGAAAAATATAGGAACAAACTTATCATTCAATTCAGCTTATCATCCTCAGACGGATGGACAGACAGAAGTTGTGAACAAAAGTTTGGGAGACTTGTTGAGGAGCTTGGTGACAGAACACCACAGTCAGTAAGACAATATTCTGCCACAGGAGGAATTTGCATATAATGACTCACTAAATAGAAGCACAGGGCAGAGTCCATTCCAGATTGTTTACAGGATGCAGCCAAGAGGAGTTTCAGAATTGAGAGATTCAGAACAAAATGCAACTAGGAGTGCTAGTGCAGAAGATTTTGCCGAAGCAATGAAGGAACTTCACAGCCAGGTGAAGGAGCGGTTGCAAAACTCGAACCAGGAGTATAAGCACAGAGTAGATCAACACAGGAAACAACTTCAATTTGAAGTTGGTGATTTGATTCGTGCACACTTGAGAAAGGAAAGATTCCTGAGAGGAACATACAATAAACTGAAAATGAAGAAAATTTGACCATGTAAGGTCTTGAAGAAATTTGGGGCAAATGCTTATGAGATTGAATTACCTGATGGGAACGGAATTTCTCCAATATTAAACATCTCAGATTTGTACCCATACAAAGTTGAAGAAGGTAGTGAACAACCAGAGGTTCAATGGACAAAACAAATGCCAGTTGCAGAGAAGCCACAAATGGAAAGCATACTGGACAAAAGAGTTAGTAAGAGGACCAGGCAAAAAGAATATTTTGAATACTTGGTCAAGTGGAAGGGACATCTAGTTGAAGATGTCAGCTGGGAAAATGAAACAGAGATGCAGAAGCATGGACAGACCATGTGAGAGCTCATGGATAGGAGCCCATGAAAATTTTCAAGCGAGGGAGTATGATGCAGGAGCATCGCCAATAACAAGCGAGCATGGGACAAACGCCGATGCATTTTGGCACATGATGAATTGTTTGAAATGTTTTGAAGTTGGATACTCCAAACTTAAATGAGACAATTAAGAAAGGGTGTACTTGTAGATTGTAATCATACATTGAGCGTCCCACTCTCGTCGGAAGGATTAAGAGGCATTTATGTTAGTAAATGTAAGTAGGTAGCTTTAAATTCTTACATTAGACAGTTTTAGGAGCCGGAGGGAAAATGGATATAGACACCCTCACTTGTATCATTGTATTATTAGCATAATCAATCAAGAGAGCATAGAAAAGAAGAAGAAAACTGTGTAGAAGAACCCATGTACAGAAGTTCTGAGATTAATATATGAAGCTTGATTCAGACTCATGGTGTTCAAATACTTTCTGTGTATGCATGATTGAATGTTATGCTCATGATTTTTTTACTCTTTCTGTTATACATTTTCTTTGATGTGTGAATGTATGATTTCATGTTGAATGTATGAAATCTGAAGAGAGGGAGAGTAAAGAATGAGTTTCAATTGTTTCTCTGTCTGAGCAAGAGTTTTCCTACAAGGAGTGCAGTGAAATTGTCTACAAGGTGTGTGTTGACAGAAGTCAGAGTTCCTCTTTGCAAGATCAGGAGGGATAACATTGTTCTCATTCTCACAGAAGTGCAAGTTAAGCACAGGAGCCGTGCAAGGTGTGCATAGGCCAAGTAGAGTCTCAGAGGTTGCAACCTGAGGGAAATTGTTGAAGGACTCATGTCGTGGGGAGTGCGCAGAGTCGAAGAGGTTCAAATACTTGGAAGTATTTGAAGGATTGTCGCAAGGAGTGCATGCAGGAGTCTTCTTGAAGACCCAAGTTGTGGAGAAAGATCAGGAGGGATAGAGTCTTTGAGGTTGTCGAAGAGAATCTAGAGAGGGCTAGTGCCTTGAAGTGTTGAAAGAAGGCACAACGACATTGTTTGCAGGTGGACAAGTTTCGTGAAAGAATACCTGTTCCATTTTGCAGGAATCCTCAAGGAGGAATTGGACAGTCAAAATTCTCAATGGAGAATTCACGAAGTCCTGAGGGCCATCAGATCTTGTAGAGGAGAAGGGGAGTTACGGAAAGCGTTTTTCTAGGTGCAAGCTCAGGAGAAATTGGGCCGTAGGATCTAAGCCAACAAGGGTCGTTGGATTCACTCGCATAATCTCATTTCATGGATTCATGAGTTGAAAGTTTAAAACCTTTGCATCAAGATTCACAAGTGGCGAAGTCGTGAGAGAATCGCAGTCGTCCATCGAAGGAGGACAGGTGGCAGAGATCAAGGGATCTCGCGAACTCAGTGGTTCGCAAGGTGAAAGCCCAAATATTGGGTGCTCTAAGTCGCTAGTGGAAAAATCGCGAGGAACTAGGACAGCCGTAAGATCCAGGTCAAGGGAGGACTGTTGGATTAGAGTCTCATCACGCCTATCATCCATTTGGGGATTTTGTGGGTTGAAGAGACGAAAGCTTAGCATTAGGATTCGCGAAGTCACGAAGTTCGAAACTCCAAAAAGGCGGAAAGTTCCGTTGTGGGACTTACGTTGATGATGTGTTGGAATTTTGGAATTTCGGCATATCAGCAGATAGGAAGCCGAGATTTTTGTCCCAAAAGTCTCGAAGTCACGAGTTGCGATAAGGAGTAGCGAGGAGTTCAAGATCTCAGCCCTTTGGGTGTCGGGATACAAAGGAGGTAGCGCTTCGGGAAGTGAAGTCACAAAGTGCTGAAGTTGGGGACGAGGGACACGTGGTAGAACCGCAAGGTGGGCCCGTGCGATAGATAGGCGGACACATGTCACCTGGTGAAAGGAGTCAACACTCGTTGACCTCTTGCATCTCGGGGATTCGTGAGATAAGGGAACGAGAGTTCAACTCTTGGACTCAAGAAGTCATGAGGAGAAAAGTCAACATTGCTTCTCGGGGTTTCGTGAAAGGAAGGTGCCAAGGTTGGACGCCACAACTTGTGAAGTGGTGAGTAGCGAGAAGAGCTAGTGTTAAGCTTAGCCAGTGGTCACACATGGAGGGCAGTAATAAGAGAAGGAGCTATACCCATTTTGTGATCTTGAGTATCGTGAGATTGTAAAAGAAGAGTCGGGAGTCTCGACTCACGAACTTGCGAGTGGCAAGTTGTGACAAGCACCTTTTGGGTTAGGCCTTGGTCATAGTGCTATGGTCACATGGAGAGGTGGAGCTTGCGCCTAGTGCTGTTCACACAGGAGAGCTTCCGAAAGGATCTGTGGATCGATAATTTGTGATTCTAGCAGGGAATCTAAAGAGCCTATTCGGCTTGAGGGAGATAAAAAACAATCCTGTGAGTGGATCTTGGCCCGAGGGCCGATAGGTCTGCGTCAAGTGGTATTGGAGCACAGAAATATTTCTTTTCTTTCTGTAGCAGGGAAAAGAAAGATTCAGCATGCCATTGAGAAGAAGAGATAGGCAAACACCCAATCCACCAGAAAAGAGGGAAATGCCAGGAGAAAGGGGTAGGCAGGTGAAAAATCCAGCCATGGAAAGAGAGATGCATAACCTACGCACCACATTCATGGACATGGAAATAAAATAGAGGCGCACAGCCGTTGTTGGAGATGTCAGTGAATCTGAAAGTGAAGATGACGCTGGACAAAGAAGAAGTTGCAACAGAAGATGCAACAAATGAATGCCTGATTAGGGTTGTTGCAAGAATGGGTGCTAGAGTAAAAATGGATATTCCAGTATATGAAGGAAACTTGGATGTTGAAGAGCTTCTAGACTAGATTAGAGATCTGGACACATATTTTGACTATGAAGATGTCGAGGAAGACAAAAAGGTCAAACATGCTGTCACAAGACTTAAAGGACATGCAACATTGTGGTGGGATGAACTACAAGATGACAGACGCTGCAAAGGCAAGAAGAAAATCAAGAGTTTGGATAGGATGATTGTGAAGATGAAGTCGAAATTTATTTCCATGGATTACCAGATTACTCTGTTTCTGAGAATGAAAAATTTGAGACAGAAGCTAATGTCAGTGAAGGAGTACACTGAAGAATTCTACAGGCTGAACATCAGGGCAGGTCATTGCGAAAGTGATGATGAAAAAATTGCTAGGTACATGAATGGTCTGAGATACGACATTCAAGATGAGATGAGCATGATGACCATCCAAATGGTGGAAGATGCTTATCAGATGGCTCTAAAGGCTGAAGAGAAGTTGAACCGAAAGCAGAGTCAAAGAAGCCAAGGCAGAAGTCAACCCAGAGGCAAGACAATTGTCCAAGATAGAAATCAGAAACCAAAAGAAGACTGGAAGAAACCTCAAACTCAAACTGAGAGAGGTGGAAGCTCACAGAGAGGACAGTATACCAAATAGAGAGGTCAGTATGTTGATGGAAACATTTTTCCTCGTACCAGAGGTAGAGGAAGAGGAAGAGGTGGAGTGGTGAAATGCTTCACATGTGGAAAGGTCAGACATAAATCTTATGAGTGTCCAGACAGAAAGAAAGAAGGTGGTGAGACTCACATTGCCGAAGCACAAAGGTGGAATGTTGAGGCAGAGGATGTTGAAGGTGGAAGATCGTTGATGATGTGAAAAGTTCTCTTAACACCAGAAAAGGAAGTGGAGACTTTAGTGCAAAGGAACAGTCTTTTTCAGACTTCTTGCAATACCAAGGATAGGGTATGCAAGGTCATTGTGGACAATGGTAGCACAAACAATCTCATTTTTACGGGGATGGTAGAAAAGATGGAGCTAGAGGCTATTGAACATCTGAGCCCATATAGAGTTTTGTGGCTACAAAAAGGACATCAGGTAAATGTCACTAAGTAATGTTTAGTTGAATTTAAAATAGGAGGGTATAAAGATGAAATACTCTGTGATGTTATTCCCATGGATGTTTGTCATCTATTGCTGGTTAGACCATGGCAATATGACAGAAATGTGATTCATGATGGGAGGAAGAACACATACACCCTAGAGAAGAATGGGAGAACTCACATGTTGCTTCCAATCAAAGATAAAGAGGTGAAACATGAAGTAAGAAACATTGTACTTCTCATGAGTGGGAAGGAACTTCTTACAGAGGTTAAGTAGAAGGAATATCCACAATTCATTGTGGTCAGAAAACCTAAATTTGTTTTAAGCAGTACAAGGGTAAATGATTTACCGGAAGAGGTTCAGGAACTGTTGGAAGAATTTACTGACATAGTAGTGGATGAACTACCTCATTCATTGCCAGTGATCAGAAGTGTGAGTCATCATATTGATCTCATACCTGGAGCTAGTTTTCCAAACAAGGAAGCATACAAATTGACTCCACAGGAGAATGAAGAGGTCAAAATACAGGTCCAGGACTTAATGGACAAGGGGTTGGTTAGAGAAAGCTTGAGTCCATGTGTTGTTCAGACACTAGTTAGTCCGAAGAAAGATGGAGGCTGGAGGATGTGTACTGACTCGAGGGTAATCAACAAGATAACCATTAGGTATAGATTCCCATTGCCAAGAATGGATGATTTGATGGATTGCTCAAGTGGGGCCAAATGTTTTTCAAAAATTGATTTGAAAAGTGGATAACATCAGATTCCTGTGAGAGAAGGCGATGAATGGAAGACAACATTCAAGACCAATGAAGGGTTGTATGAATGGCTTGTTATGCCATTTGGCTTAACGAATGCGACAAGTACTTTCATGAGGTTGATGAACAAAGTTCTGAAGGATTTCATCGGAAAATTTGTCATTATGTATCTTGATGACATACTGATTTTCAGCAAAATAGAGGCAGAGCACCTGAAACATTTGGCTATAGTGATGTAGAGGCTACAGCAAGAGAAGCTGTTGATAAATATGAAGGAATCCTCATTCATGAAGACATAGCTCATTTATTTGGGTTTTGTTATTTCTGTAGATAAGTTGAGGATGGATCCAGATAAGGTGGAGGTAATTAAGAATTGGCCGTCGCCAAAGAATATCTTTGAAGTTCGAAGTTTTCATGGATTGGCTAGTTTCTACTGCAATTTCATCAGGCATTTCAGTGGAATTAGTGCACCGATGATGGACACAGTGAAGAAGAGACACATGTATTTTCACTGGACAGAAGAGGCTGAGAAAAGCTTCAATTTGTTGAAGAAGAAAATCACGGAACAACCAATTCTGGTGTTGCCGGATTTTAAAAAGACATTTCAAGTAAAATGTGATGCAAGTGGATTTGCAATAGGGGCAGTCTTGAGCCAAGAAGACAGGTCGATAACATACTTCAACGAGAAGCTGAATGAAGCAAAAGTGAAATACTCCACGTATGACAAGGAGTTCTATGCTATTATTCAAGCATTGAAGAAATGGAGACATTACTTAATCCCTAAGGAGTTTGTTTTATACAGTGACAATCATGCTTTGCAATTTATGACTCAATAGGAGAAGTTGAATCAAAGACATGTTAAATGGGTTGAATACATGCAGAACTTTACTTTTGTAACTAAGCATATTTCTGGAACTACTAACAAAGTTGTTGATGCTTTGAGCAGGAAATGTTTGTTGTTGCAAGAGTTCAGAGTCAAAACACTGGGTTTTGATGATCTCAGGGACATGTATAGAGATGATACAGATTTTAAGGAGGCGTATGAAGCAGCTGAGAATCCAATTCTTAGGGACAAAAGCCAGTGGACATAATACATGATCCAGGAAGGATTACTGTTTAAGGGTAATCAACGTTGTATTCCAAAATGCTCCATGAGGGAGAATTTGTTGAAGGAGAAACACAGTGGAGGATTGGCCGGACATTTCGTTCATGAAAAGATGTTCTCAAAGTTAAATGAGTCATATTTTTGCCAGGAATGAGAGCAGACGTCAAAAGATTCATGGACAGAAGCAAAATTTGTCAGCATTCAAAAGGAAAGAGGTAGAATGTAGGATTTTATCAACCATTACCCATACCTACAAGGCCGTAGGATGCGGTAAGCATGGACTTCATATTGGGGTTGTCGAGAAAAAAAAGAGGGTTTGACTTGATATTTGTAGTTGTGGAACGATTTTCTAATATGGCACACTTCATATCGTGTCAAAAAACCAGTGACGCAACTCACATTGCGAATCTGTTTTTCAAAGAAGTCATTCGACTTCACAGCTATTAAATTTTTAATTAAAATAAAGTACCAAGGCAAGTGTTTCTCTTCCCTAGGTGCCTAAGGGGGAGAAAGTGCCGAATGTGGGTCCTACTCATTTAATTTGTGAGATCCAAATTAAAAGGTGACTTTATGATTAAAGTGAGGGTGAGTGAAGATACACCAAATCTCAGCCACCCATCTGATCTAATCTCAACCGTTAGATTAGAAAACCCCTCACCTTCCCTCATGAGGTCAACTTGGGCAAGAGGGCGCACCCATTCTTGGGTAAGAAGCATCATTCTTGTTGAGAGAGCAAGAGACTCTTGGTGAGATGCCAAGAGCAAAGGAAAGTGGAAGCATTCTTGTTGAGAGAACAAGAGGAGCTCAAGCATTCTTGTTGAGAGAACAAGAGAGAGCAAGAGAGAGGTCGAACTGAAGAAAAGAGACAATAGCTGCAATTTCTGGGAGTATTGGCATGCATTCCAAGGCTGCCGAACAACATTTAGTGGCACAGAAATTGAGTCTTAGCAGATTTTTGGCATGAATTTCGAGACAGCCCGTACAACATTAATTGTTGGGACAGCCGTACAGTTGTATGGATTCCTAGTTCAGAAATCGAGGAGCAAAGCTACAGGAATGTCCAGATATGTTTGTGTAAATATCTGAAGATGATTATGCTGTAAAAGAATTTCTGAGAAGCTCATAAATAATACAAAGCCCTCTCTCACTGGTTTTCCCCTTGTGGGTTTTTCCAGGGTCGAAGTTAGACCAAAAATCTTTGTGTCTATATTTTCTGAGTTTTGCATATTGCTGATATTTTATTTCTGCATTGTAAACGATGTTCAGAATCCTCATGTTTTAGTTCTGAAGTTTATTTTATGTTAAGTTTTTATATGTTGAAACACCGCTATTTCATATGCTGAAACACCGCTGAGGATATGCTGAAACAATGTTGAGTATATGCTGAAACAATGCTGAGTATATGCTAAAACAATGATGAGTATATGTTGAAACACCACTGAGTATATGCTGAAACAGTGCTGAGTTTATGCTGAAACACTGCTGTGACATATGCTGAAACAGTGCTAAGACATACGCTGAAACAGTGCTGAGACATATGCTGAAACAGTGCTGAAACTGGAGTTTCGGCATTTAACTTTGGCAGAAAAATCAGTGAGACTGAAACTGGGTGGGATCTGAATTTCTAACATGGTATCAGAGCAAGGTTGAAGACAGGCATAAATTTCAACAGACAGAAAGTTGGGACAACAGTCACTTCAAGAGGAAGTCACTTAGTGAGAGACCAAGGAGAGGATCTTTGGTGAGATGCCAAGGTCATACCTTTGGTGAGATGCCAAGGTTGAGACAAACAACAGCTTCAGCAGAGGTGGAAGAGATTTCCACCAAGTTTGACAAGGATTTTTCCTTGATTGTGTGTCTATCCTCGAGGACCACTACTCCCGATACTTGGTATATTGACAGTGGTGCCTCTCGCCATATGACAACAGTTCGTGAGCACTTGACAGATCTTACTC
>JZKD02S0389720.1:50266-60561 GCA_000966675.3 Picea glauca | reverse complement strand
GTATTGGCATGCATTCCAAGGCTGCCGAACAACATTTAGTGGCACAGAAATTGAGTCTTAGCAGAGTTTTGGCACGAATTTCGAGACAGTCCGTACAACATTAATTGCTGGGACAATCGTACCGTTGTATGGATTTCTAGTTCAGAAATCGAGGAGCAAAGATACAGGAATGTCCAGATATGTTTGTGTAAATATCTAAAGATGAATATGTTGTAAAAGAATTTCTTAGAAGCTCATAAATAATACAAAGCCCTCTCTCACTGGTTTTCCCCTTGTGGGTTTTTCCAGGGTCGAAGTTAGACCAAAAATCTTTGTGTCTATATTTTCTGAGTTTTTCATATTGCTGATATTTTATTTCTACGTTGTAAACGATGTTCAGAATCCTCATGTTTTAGTTCTGAAGTTTATTTTCTGTTAAGTTTTTATATGTTGAAACATCGTTGTTTCATATGCTAAAACATCGCTGAGGATATGCTGAAACAGTGCTGAGTATATGCTGAAACAATGCTGAGTATATGCTAAAACAGTGTTGAGTATATGATGAAACACCACTGAGTATATGCTGAAACAGTGTTGAGTTTATGTTGAAACACTGCTGTGACATATGCTGAAACAGTGCTAAGACATATGCTGAAACAGTGCTGAAACTGGAGTTTCGGCATTTAACTTTGGCAGAAAAATTAGTGAGACTGAAACTGGGTGGGATCTGAATTTCTAACAACAACTTACCAAGGAGCATAGTTTCGGATCGAGACACCAAGTTCATGGGACACCTCTAGAGAACCTTATGGAAAAAGCTGGGAACAAACTTATCATTTAGTTCATCTTATCATCCTCAGACGAATGGACAGACATAAGTTGTGAACAGAAGTTTGGGAGACTTGCTGAGGAGCTTGGTGACAGATCACCAGAGTCAGTGGGACAATATTCTGCCACAGGTGGAATTTTCATATAATGACTCACTAAATAGAAGCACAGGGTGGAGTCCATTCCAGATTGTTTATGGGATGCAGCCAAGAGGAGTTTTGGAATTGAGAGATTCAAAACAGAATGCAACTAGGAGTGCTAGTGCAAAATATTTTTCCAAACCAATGAAGGAACTTCACTGCCAGGTGAAGGAGTGGTTGCAGAACTCGAGCCAGGAGTATAAGCACAGAGAAGATCAACACAGGCGACAACTTCAATTTGAAGTTGGTGATTTGATTCTTGCACACTTGAGAAAGGAAAGGTTCCCGAGAGGAACATACAATAAACTGAAAATGAAGAAAATTGGACCATGTAAGGTCTTGAATAAATTTGGGGCAAATGGTTATGAGATTGAATTACCCGATGGGATCGGAATTTCTTCGATATTCAACATCTCAGATTTGTACCCATACAAAGCTGAAGAAAGTAGTGAACAACCAGAGGTTCAGTGGACAAAACAAATGCCAGTTGCAGAGAAGGCACAAATGGAATGCATACTGGACAAAAGAATTAGTAAGAGGACCAGGAGAAAGGAATATTTTGAATGCTTGGTCAAGTGGAAGGGACATCCAGTTGAAGATGCCAGCTGGAAAAATGAAATATAGATTCAGAAGCATGGATAGACCATGTGAGAGCTCATGGATAGGAGCCCATGAAAAGTTTCAAGCGAGGGAGTATGATGCATGAGCATCGCCAATAACAAGCGAGCATTGGAAAAACACCGATGCATTTTGGCACATGATGAATTGTTTGAAATGTTTTGAAGTTGGATATGCCAAACTTAAATGAGACAATTAAGAAAGGGCGTACTTGTAGATTGTAATTAGACCTTAAGCGTCCCGCTCTTGTTCGAAGGATTAAGAGGCATTTATGTTAGTAAATGTAAGTAGGTAGCTTTAAATTCTTAGATTAGACAGTTTTAGGAGCCGGAGGGAAAACGGATATAGACACCCTCACTTGTATCATTGTATTATTAGAATAACAAATCAAGAGATCATAGAGAAGAAGAAGCAAAAAACTTTGTAGAAGAACCCATGTACAGAGGTTATGAGATTAATATATGAAGCTTGATTCAGACTCATGGTGTTCAAATACTTTTTGTGTGTGCATGATTGAATGTTATGCTCATGATTGTTTTACTCTTTCTGTTATACATTTGCTTTGATGTGTGAATGTATGATTTCGTGTTGAATGTCTATTGACGGGAGAAATTGATCGTCCATCAACTGAGAGAGTGGAACCGGTCCGGGGTTGTCTAATGACCCAAGCCATTTGGAATGAACCGCCCTGACGGGTTTAGCGGCTCCGTTAGCCGATCTAAGGTCCTAGGAAAACCAAAGAGAAAACTAATCTAAACTAACTAATCTAACTAAAAATAAACTAACTAAAAACTAAATAAAACAAACTAATAAACTAATCTAATCTAAACTAACAATTAAACAAACTGACTAATCTACTATCTATATATACAAACTACTAACTAATCCTATACTAATTACTATCTGAAATATAACTTATTTACAAAATGTACAATATCTATAAAATACAGATTTAAATAAAACCTCCAAAACTCCTTTGCTTTCTGCCCTAAGACAGAGAAAGATATTTTTTGTTGATTTTATAATTTTATAAACAAGAAATAAAACATAAAACTAACTAAACTAAATACTAATATACTAATTCTACCTATAAATCTAACTAAACTACTAATAAATACACTAAAACAAACAAAAGACAAACTGACCTGAAATGCTCCAGGTTTGTCCTGTGTATGATGACTTCGAAGCTGGTTGAAGGGAGGAAACTCACACCGAATGATCCAGAAGCTTCTCGTAAACGATAGGCTGCAATGCTCTTTGAGTTGTTTACAGGACAAACAAGACATAAAAAATCATAACAATTATATGATTTATAAATCTCTGCAATAAGGTAAACCTGTTATGCAAAAACTTATACTTAATAATCCAATTAATGAAGAAGAGAAATCTGTCGTTCACAAACTGAATCAAGTAACTGCTATGTTTTTTAAGTGCTGGAAGAAATCAGATATGGATTATATTCATTAAATCATATCATTTGCAAAAGACTAAGATAGCTAAAGTAGTCATTAACCAAATGCAAATAGATACACATAAACATGAAACAAAACATTGATATTATGAAAAGCTAAAGCTGTAACAGAACATCAATCTCTATCTCAGTTTGTATTAAAATTCCATATCCTTGTTCTCCCACAAATGAGGATGGTCTTATTACAAAAATAATAAGTATTTATAAGTTTTTCCACAGGGTAAAACCTCCCTATGGACAATATCAAACTGTTTACATAATCTGGGAAAATATTCCCAAGATCAACTAAACTAGGAAATTAAAATGAAACTAAAACATCCAAATATTCTCTAAACTGTCCATCAAATCCCATGCAATTCGAATTCACCTGAAAATGATCCAAAATAGACAAGTTAGAAGACTCTTTTATTAATAAAATGATAAAAATTAAATTCTATAGACTAGCTACAGAATCATCTGATTCTGTAGCTAGTCAAAATGAGATACATAATCAACATCAGAATCGATTCAAAATCTTTTAAAAGAATTAAATCTAATTATCTTCCAATAACCACTTCAAAATGAATCAAAATGATTTTATCATTTAATATTAAACAGGGTCAAAAATGATTCAACCGAACACAGAGATAGGAATACACTGTTCCTCTGTTACCACAAAATCCGATCCACAGAGTCATAATCGAACAGTAATAAGATTGTTTCATATCCAATTGAAATCGATAATCAAACATATCGTATGTGATTGTTAAACAATTGATACAATCCGATCCAACAAAATCATTTTCCACTCGTTATAGCTGTAACGATATAGCAAAATATTTATATCATTTAATCGAATACAAAGATAGAAATACTCTGTTTCGATTATTGTTATAAGTCGGGTAAATGAAATCATATGTAACAGCATCATAATCATGTCTCAACAAATTGAATCCCTCTGTTATGAGATCGTTTTGATTTTCAATTGAAAATAGAACAAATCGCCAACACATCGTTACACTTGTCTCATCAACAAGAGAAATCATCGAATAGAACAGGATAATCACGATAACTGTATAGCAAGCGATTTTAGCTGTGAATGAATTCAAACCATAACTGACACATAACCAAAAATGTAACAGGATCAATCAAACAGAATTTGTCATAGATTTCGATCGTTGATCCTTGCACAGCAAGCAAACAAGATCGATTAATTTTGATCACAATCTTTTCAATCGAACGAATCATATCAAGGTTTGACCAATTCATTACATAAATTTAAAATACAGAGCATCAATTATAATCTGAACTCAACTCATAGGACAGACTTGCTAAATTTGAATAAGAGCGAATCGATTCGCTAAGATTTTCACACAGTGTTATGATTCGGATTCATTCCCGATTCGGGCGCGAATGTTATTTGAGCGTAACATTTTCATCAAAGAGACAGAGTCATTATCCTTAACTTGGAACCAATCAAACGACACAACATCGTAACAAGTATCTTCCCGAAAACATTTACCAATCATAGCATACCAATGATAATGAAATCGAATCCGAGAAAAATCATAACAATCAAACTTAATCAAACCGTTTACCAACCATAGCACATGGATGATAACCAAATCAAATCCGAGCAAGATTGTGTTCTAAACTGAATATGAAAAATCTTCTTTTCAAATCGGATACAAACCAATTCATTTGAAGGAAAACAATCCAACAAATTCAAACTCAAATCCAATCAAAATCTATTGATTTCTATACTGGGAATAATCAGATCGTATATCGAATCAAAATTCATTTTTATTCAATGCTATATATAGAATGCACGCAATATAACAAAGATAATTCAAAATGTGAACAGAACTGTTTAAAAACCAAATACAAATCATTATAATAACCTAGATTATTTACAAACAAAACAATATCAAATTTTCCATACTTGTGTAGCAACGAGGCTGCTTGATTATACCAGCTTGGAATTTACAACAGTCATGGCTGATTCCACATTTTTAAACAGGATAGAGCCAGTTGTCTTTTGCTTTTTATCTGTCGCTTGTATCTTGGCCTTTTGACTGGTTAGGACTGCAATCTGGTCTTCCAAATATTGAATCCTTGACTGGAGTATAGGAACATCAATATAATATCGCTCTAGCCATGAATTGCACTGATCACAGGGTGACTATGTGGGTTTAGACAGATCAGGCGAGGGTTTGGTGAAATGACCGAGGGTTTCAAAGGGAAACTTAATGCCTGGGTAGTTAGGGTCATCCTTTAGGCAAGGGGGTAGGTTTGATACAAAATCATATGAGGGTTCGGCACACAAACCTTGTGAATAGGGGTATTCACTAGCCAAGAAACGCTCCACTTTCGAATCGGAGTCCTCACTCAAGACGATAAGGTTTGTCTCAACAGGGGGTTTTGGCTTGTTCCTTGCCATCCATGAAATCAAACGTGCATTCTTTTTCCCTTTGGCGTTAGCAGTAGGGATCTCCTTGGGCTTTTTTGTCATAGGCTTAACAATCTCAACATTCTTAGTTACAGTGTCGGGTAAGTCGATAGGAGGGTCGGCCGAGGGTTTAGGCAGTAGGATATGTAAGGGTAGAGGTGGTTTAGCCTTAGTCTCAGTTACCACAGGTTTATCAACCTGTATAGGGTTCGAATCCTCGAAACCATTCCGAGCAACAAAATTGCTCCAACTATCCCCGTGCAGAGTCAAATAATAGACAACGATAAGCTTAACCAGCCCATAATGAAACAGGCTACTGTTAGCCTGGTGTCTTTTGTACTTCTTCGACATTTTAAACAGGCTATGATGCAAATAATAGGGCATATTGAAAGAGTATCCCATAAAAACCATAAGCAAACACAGGTGGTGGAGGAACACAAGTCCGTATCGACCTTTGCAGGTCACAAACTACTTGATTATCATTAATAAATCGTGCCATCGCTGTTTTAGCATAGTTACGGGCATACCTCTATCACAGGAGGTGATTTTGCACGATTGAAACAACAATTTCCATGGCACTTCCTCGACCTTGCAATTCTTAAACCAACGATGTCCCAAAGTAGCTAACCCCGTAGCCGAGCTGATGAACTGTTCATCAATTTCTAACTGTACTTCTCCGACCTTGGCTCGATAGCCATCGAAGGTCATGGAAAACTGTCGAGCTACGCAAAGGTTAAAACCCTCAAAATGTTTCACGAAGGTAAGCCATCCATTGTCTACCAAATCTTGGCGTGCATTATCAAACATCAACAGGGCCTAGTTGCCATTGGGTTCAACTCGCACGACTGGTGTTGTTATCACTCTGTAAATTTCCAAGAGGTTGAAAAAGAAGAAATCTACAAAGGTAACCTTAACCAACCACTTTTAAAGCTGGGATCTAGCCCTTCCAGCTTCAGAGAGGGATCTCTCTATAAGATTTAGCTTTGTTTGAAAGATATTAGGCTAGGTAAAGGCACTAGTTTTGTTTTGTTGTAAAAGGTTTATAAAGTTGGTTGAAACAAGTTACACATCCATTGGGCTATGGGGTCTGTACTTAATAAAATCTGAGATGCAACCAGAAACGCTGAAGAAATCTTTCACAAGGTGAGATAACAAGCTCACTAGATCTTTAATAATTTAAGTGATGGACAAAAGAAAGATAAGGAAAATAACTCCAATTAACAAGCACTTAAGAATCTCTTAACTGAAGATATTTAGAAGACGAACATTAAAATCTATAGAATCGGAAACAGGGTATCAGGGATAAATCCTGCAACATAACGTTATTCGTACAGATTAGTTATATAAAAACAAGATGATCACAGAACAAGAAAACTTTTAACTAAGAAAATCACATCACCAGTGAAACATGCGCAGGAATCCTGTAAAATGCCTCTTCTTTATTAATGGTGGATCTCGTCAAAAATGTTACAGCTCGATAACAATCGGGTGCGCAAATCAACAACCCTCAATACATTGAAAAAAGAAATATTTATAAGTCAAAACACAACGGTTCCTGTCATAACTGATCAGGACGTGTCCATACTATTATTAGCATAACTAACTCAACTAATCAAAAACTGTTTGGTGACTCATCACAACTGTTTGCCGAACTTCTGGGCAGGCCGTTGGCCAGGTGCCTACGCAACCTCTGCTGACAGGACAGCTGACTGGAAATGACAGCACATCAACTAATCTAGTAGATCGCACAGTTCTTCCCATCGGATATGAGTTGGCACTGTCACTTTGAGCAACCTCCGGTACACTTCGTCCATGTCTGTGTATTTAGAAAATGTAGGCTTGACGACGAAAATGTGCTTAATTTCATGTTGGATACTGATATCCGACTGCAAGGCTTCCATGAAGGCTCTTCCTGTGATGTTTGCTTGTATTCCTGTGAACTTAGAAATGTCCTTGGACACTTCGATAAACCTTTTTTTATAATCGGGAAGCATCATCAATCTGTCATTTATGACTTTCATACTAGGCAAGCCTTTCCTCTGCAGAGCATCTATCTTGTGGAAGAACTTCTGCACTCCTTGATCCATGACTTGGATCTTCTCTTCTAGTTGTAGCATGAGACCTCTTTTGGTCAGGACTCTTTTCACTTCTAATATGGTTTCTGTCCTGTCTTCAATTTTCAGCTCCTCAAGTTCCTCCCGAGTCTTAGAATTCAGGAACCTTATGATTTCATTGGCTTGGGCTGGCATGTCGCCCAGTTCAGTTATGATTTTCTCCACGACCTGTTTTCTCCTCTCGAGCAACTCGTTCTGTTCAAACATGATCTGAACCATTGGCCAGATTTCATTAATGGACTTAGAGATATCAGTCCACACAAGTTCTTTCACTTCGGCCAAGGTCTTCCCGGCCAATGTCTGTTTCTGGAGCTGCTGCAGCTCCTTCCTTATCTGCTCGTTCACCTGCTTTTCCTTTGACAGACTCGTCTGAAAGGAAGTCTTCAGCTCCTGGAGATTCTCCAATTCTTTCTTAAGCCTGCTGATTTCTGACTCTTGCAGGTTCATTCTTTCCATCGAATTGGCTAGGTCAGTAGCTCCTTCTGGAAAGGGAACTGTTGTTGCAGATGGGACGACTGTCACCTTTGTGGTTGTGATTGGGACAACACTCAATGGAATGCCTTCCATTGGCTTTGCCTGCTCCTTCTCCTTGAGAAATCTCTCCATCTCTGATTCCATCTCCTTTAGCTGCGCACTCTGCTCCAGGAGTAATTTCAACATTTCATCCTTTTCACCTTCCCTTTCAGCTATTTCTTTGGTCTGTGGGTCTTCTGTTGGAGGGAGCTTCAGCTGTTTTCTCAAAGCGGCTATGTCAGAATTTTTCTTTTTGATCATCTCCTCAGCAGCCTTGACATTCGCGGGATCGTATCCTACCTTGAGGACCAGTTCCTCCAGTGTTTTTATCCTGTTATCTTTCACGAAGGAAGATATTTTTTCCAGCTTCAGCTGGGTCTGGGCATTGCTCAAAGCTATCCGAAACTTTGACGCAGAAGTTGCAACGTGGGCTAAAGTGTGGGAGATCATCTCCCCAGTTTTCTTATGCATATCCATCTGATCTGTCGGATGTACATCGTTAGCCTGAAATTCAAACGTGGACCTTTTATAATCGGATATTGCCTTTGGATCAGGCACTTGGGCATGGAGGAACGCCATGTGCATCCTACCCTTCTCTGTGTCAAATGCTGAGAGAAGTCTATGTTGGGCCGTGGATGAATGATTTTGGAACTGCGCATAGGTGCTATTGGTGAGCGACTGGTTCCTCTTTCTGATAGTGTCATATTTTTCAAAAATGCCCAATTTGGGCCCAGTGTCACTAGGTGGAGTATCCAATGGAGAATCTGAGGATTTTAATTCCTTTGTCCCCTCCTTATGCTGACTGGAGCCAGAAGGAAAACTGAGCTGCTTAGACCCAGTGGTGGTTCCTGTGGTGGGTGTGGTCTCTTGCTCCTCTGTTGCGCCTGTCGTAGGAGCTGTCCTCGGCTTTTTGGCATGCAATTTAAATTCCTCTGAAGACAGCTCTGTCACCGGGGAAGATGATTCTTGCCGAGGCCTTTTTTCCTTGGCATTCTGAGGTGTGGCCGCGGGTGGTGCACTTGTTGAAGGTACCTGCCCTTCCATCCCGACAGTTGGTTCCACGTCCACCAATGTGTCGGGCTCCCATTCTACTTGATTAGCAAATCTTTCAATTTCTGGCCTGGGCTCGTGTGCATATGGGGCAGTCTTATTTCTGACTTTCATCTCTGAAATGATTCCACAAGGATCGTAATGCCAGGTGAAACTTGTCGGGAATTTCATTTCCCTCAATAGTTTGTCTTCTTCATCACCAGCCTCTCTATTATTGCAGATAAATGAACCTATCTGCCCTTTAATCCGCAACTGCTGCTTCTTTTTGAGGGAAACAAAGTGAATATCATCGGAATTCATAATTTTCCTAATATATTCCAGTGCAAAGACTCTTACTGGTATATATCTAGGAAGCTTGTATGGTGCCAACTCGCACCCATAGACTCAAATCTTGGAGTGATTCTGGTACAGGTACCAGTCTCCTGTCTTCACGCTTTCCGAGAGGTGTAGAACTCTCTGGACTTCATCATTTACTCGTGACTCAGGCACGCCACTCAGCATACCTACCACAGGGTGGTAGAACTGGTCAATGAACGCCATGAAATTATATTCAACCGAATTGCACTTTAGCAGAGACGTCCATGCTGTGACCGGCTGTGGCTTCCCGTCAGAGTCCATCTTCTGCAAGGAGAATTTGAACCTGTCTGCTTGAAAGTACATGAACATGTAGGCCAGAATGGACGAATACATGAACATTCCCTCAGTGGTGAAGTTCACGAATTGCTCATGGATGTTATTGGCCAAAAAAGTACTGTAATCGAATTGAGTGGTTGGTTGCTCATCATTTGAAAAGATGGATAGGAAACCCAGGATGGGTTCGTCCACCCATTGATCAGAATAGTATCCAAGTAGAGCGCACAGGGCCGAAATAATCTGATTCCCTTTGGTGGAAAACATGGAAGAAGGATACGGGGGACTGGTGGTCGGGATTGGAGAGGAAGTGGGAAAAAATAGCTCGAAAATCTGATCTCTTTGCGGGAAGGTCATCTTCTGGTAGAGCTTGGTGAGGACTTCCAGGTTGAATGGGGTTACAGACTCAGGGCGGGTTATCTGCATCATTTGGTCGATATCCTCTGGGGTAATGAAGAAGAGGACGTCCCCAGAGGAGGAAACAATGGCTTTCTGTTCGGGGACGTAGTGAGCTTGGCACTTGA
>JZKD02S0389720.1:32889-50256 GCA_000966675.3 Picea glauca | reverse complement strand
AACCTACAGACAACATCTTCATGTTCAACATTGTGGAGTCTAATGGCTAACATAAATTTTTTAATATGATCTTCAACTATCTGTTTGGAGTCAGGATCAAACTTGGGAAGCCACTTCTCCGGGTGTTTAGGTAAAGGGTGCTGAGCTCCAGGTACAGCTACAACATCCTGGTCCAACTAGGGTCTAGCAGGGTTGTTCTGATTTGCCATTGGGGTAGTGGGTGTGGAAGGCAGAGAAGGTGAATTACCTTCGTCAGAAGAGGAATATCCTCTAGAAGAGGAAGGAGATGAGGGAGGTGGTGAATGAGGTATCCCAGATCCTCTTGCAGCAGGATTTGTGATTGGATATATGGGATTCACAGCGAGGTTAGTGTCACCTAATTGTTCTCTGATATCAGAGAAGTCCAAAGGTTGACCCCATGGACGGTTTGGTTGCCTAAGATGAGATAAGGCACTATGTGTTTTAATGAGAGATTGACGAACAATATCTTGTATGTCACCACCTGTAAGATTAGGGGTTGCTGGCTCAACTGTGACCTGTGGATCGTCGGTTGAAGTAGTTGCTGTTTGAAGGGGAATATTATCGTGTGAACGACTTCTAGTCACTATAGGTGAGAGATTAGGGGGGGGAGGAGCCTTGCAACTACCTCGTGCCATTAATTAAGTTCAAGCCCTCCTTCTAGTGCCATTTGTTGACGGGCGAAATTGATAGTCCGTCAATTGAGAGAGTGGAACCGGTCCGGGGTTGTCTAATAACCCAAGTCATTTGGAATGAACCACCCTGACGGGTTTAGTAGCTCTGTTAGCCGATCTAAGGTCCTAGGAAAACCAAAGAGAAAACTAATCTAAACTAACTAATCTAACTAAAACTAAACTAACTAAAAACTAAATAAAACAAACTAATAAACTAATCTAATCTAAACTAACAGTTAAACAAACTGACTAATCTACTATCTATATATACAAACTACTAACTAATCCTATACTAACTACTATCTGAAATATAACTTATTTACAAAATGTACAATATCTATAAAATACATATTTAAATAAAACCTGCAAAACTCATTTGCTTTCTGCCCTAAGACAGAGAAAGATATTTTTTGTTGATTTTATAATTTTATAAACAAGAAATAAAACAGAAAACTAACTAAACTAAATACTAATATACTAATTCTACCTATGAATCTAACTAAACTACTAATAAATACACTAAAACAAACAAAAGAAAAACTGACCTGGAAACACTCCAGGTTTGTCCTGTGTATGATGACTTCGAAGCTGGTCGGAGGGAGGAAACTCGCACTGAATGATCCATAATATTCTCGTAAATGATAGGCTGCAATGCTCTTTGAGTTGTTTACAGGACAAACAAGACATAAAAAATAATAACAATTATATGATTTATAAATCTCTGCAATAAGGTAAACATGTTATGCAAAAACTTATACTTAATAATCCAATTAATGAAGAAGAGAAATCTGTCGTTCACAAACTAAATCAAGTAACTGCTATGTTTTTTAAGTGCTGGAAGAAATCAGATATGGATTATATTCATTAAATCATATCATTTGCAAAAGACTAAGATAGCTAAAGTAGTCATTAACCAAATGCAAATAGATACACATAAACATGAAACAAAACATTGATATTATGAAAAGCTAAAGCTGTCACAGAACATCAATCTCTGTCTCAGTCTGTATTAAAATTCCATATCCTTGTTCTCCCACGAATGAGGATGGTCTTATTACAAAAATAATAAGTATTTATAAGTTTTTCCACTGGGTAAAACCTCCCTGTGGACAGTATCAAACTGTTTACATAATCTGGGAAAATATTCCCAAGATCAACTAAACTAGGAAATTAAAATGAAACTAAAACATCCAAATATTCTCTAAATTGTCCATCAAATCCCATGCAATTCGAATTCACCTGAAAAGGATCCAAAATAGACAAGTTAGAAGACTCTTTTATTAATAAAATGATAAAAATTAAATTCTATAGACTAGCTACATAATCATCTGATTCTGTAGCTAGTCAAAATGAGATACAGAATCAGCATCAGAATCGATTCAAAATCTTTTAAAAGAATTAAATCTAATCATCTTCCAATAAACAATTGAAAATGAATCAAAATGATTTTATCATTTAATATTAAACAGGGTCAAAAATGATTCAACCGAACACAAAGATAGGAATACTCTGTTCCTCTGTTACCACAAAATCGGATCCACAGAGTCATAATCGAACAGTAATAAGATTGTTTCATATCCAATTGAAATCGATAATCAAACATATTGTATGTGATTGTTAAACAATAGATACAATCCGATCCAAAAAAATCATTTTCCACTCGTTATAGCTGTAACGATATAGCAAAAGATTTATATCATTTAATCGAATACAAAGATAGAAATACTCGGTTTCGATTATTGTTATAAGCCGGGTAAATGAAATCATATGTAACAGCATCATAATCGTGTCTCAACAAATCGAATTCCTCTGTTGTGAGATCGTTTTGATTTTCAATTGAAAATAGAACAAATTGCCAACACATCGTTACACTTGTCTCATCAACAGGAGAAATCATTGAATAGAACAGGATAATCATGATAACTGTATAGCAAGCGATTTTAGCTGTGAATGAATTCAAACCATAACTGACACATAACCAAAAATGTAACAGGATGAATCAAACAGAATTTGTCATAGATTTCGATCGTTGATCCTTGCACAGCAAGCAAACAAGATCGATTATTTTTTATCACAATCGTTTCAATCGAACAAATCATATCAGGGTTTGACCAATTCATTACATAAATTTAAAATATAGAGCATCAATTATAATCTGAACTCAACTCATAGGACAGACTTGCTAAATTTGAATAAGAGCGAATCGATTCACTAAGATTTTCACACAGTGTTATGATTCGGATTCATTCCCGATTCGGGCACGAATGTTATTTGAGCGTAACATTTTCATCAAAGAGATAGAGTCATTATCCTTAACTTGGAACCAATCAAATGACACAACATCGTAACAAGTATCTTCCCGAAAAAATTTACCAGTCATAGCATACCAATGATAATGAAATCGAATCCGAGCAAAATCGTAACAATCAAACTTAATCAAACCGTTTACCAACCATAGCACATGGATGATAACCAAATCAAATCTGAGCAAGATTGTGTTCTAAACTGAATATGAAAATTCTCCTTTTCAAATCGGATACAAACCAATTCATTTGAAGGCAAACAATCCAACAAATTCAAACTCAAATCCAATCAAAATCTATTTATTTCTATACTGGGAATAATCAGATCGCATACCAAATCAAAATTCATTTTTATTCAATGTTATATATAGAATGCATGCAATATAACAGAGCTATTCAAAATGTGAACAGAACTGTTTAAAAACCGAATACAAATCATTATAATAACCTAGATTATTTACAAACAAAATGATATCAAATTTTCCATACCTGTGTAGCGACGAGGCTGCTTGATTATACTAGCTTGGAATTTACAACAGCCGTGGTTGATTCCACATTTTTAAACAGGATAGAGCCAGTTGTCTTTTTCTTTTTATCTGTCGCTTGTAGCTTGGCCTTTAGACTGGTTAGGATTGCAATCTGGTTTTCCAAAGATTGAATCCTTGACTGGAGTATAGGAACATCAATATAATATCGCTCTAGCCATGAATTGCACTGATCACAGGGTGACTGTGTGGGTTTAGACAGATCAGGCAAGGGTTTGGTAAAATGACCGAGGGTTTCACAGGGCAACTTAATGCCTGGGTAGTTAGGGTCGTCCTTTAGGCAGGCGGGTAGGTTTGATACAAAATAATATGAGGGTTCGGCACACAAACCTTGTGAATAGGGGTATTTGCTAGCTAAGAAACGCTCCACTTCCGAATCAGAGTCCTCACTCAAGATGATAGGGTTTGGCTCAACAGAGTGTTTTGGCTTTTTCCTTGCCATCCGTGAAATCAAACGTGCATTCTTTTTCCCTTTGGAATTAGCAGTAGGGATCACCTTGGGATTTTTTGTCACAAGCTTTACAGTCTCAACATTCTTAGTTACAGTGTCGGGTAAGTCGATAGGAGGGTCAGCTGAGGGTTTAGGTAGTAGGATATGTAAGGGTAGAGGTGGTTCAGCCTTAGTCTCAGTTACCACAAGTTTATCATCCTGTATAGGGTTTGAATCCTCGAAACCATTCCGAGCAACGAAATTGCTCCAACTATCCCCGTGCAGACTCAAATAACAGACAACGATAAGCTTAACCAGCCCATAATGAAACAGGCTACTGTCAGCCTGGTGTCTTTTGTACTTCTTCAACATTTTAAACAGGCTATGATGCAAATAATAGGGCATATTGAAAGAGTATCCCATAAAAACCATAGGCAAACGCAGGTGGTGGAGGAACACAAGTCCGTATCGACCTTTGCAGGTCACAAACTGCTTGATTATCATTAATAAATCATGCCAACGTTGTTTTAGCATAGTTACGGGCATACCTCTATCACAGGAGTTGATTTTGCGCGATTGAAACAACAATGTCCACGACACTTCCTCGACCTTGCAATTCTTAAACCAACGCTGTCCCGAAGGAGCTAACCCCGTAGCCGAGCTGATGAACTGTTCATCAATATCTAACTGTACATCTCCGACCTTTTCTCGACAGCCATCGAAGGTCATGGAAAACTATCAAGCTACACAAAGGTTAAAACCCTCAAAACATTTCACAAAGGTAATCCATCCATTGTTTGCCAAATCTTTGCGTGCATTATCAAACATCAACAGGGCCTAGTTGCCATTGGGTTCAACTCGCACGACTGGTTCCATGGAGTTGAATGCATGGTAAGGGAAGGGTTTGAGTTCACCAACGCATACAGGGGCAGAGCTACCCGAATCAACAGCAATGAACGAGCAAAAGGGGTAAGCATTAATGCGAGCATGCGAAGGTGGTGGAGTCTGCCATGCATAATATTCATTATCCAAGTACAACCGCCAATTTCATAGCTGTTTACTCCATAATAATAGTTCAACCTTTAAATCACGTGTACAACCAATGAAATGGAATGTGTATACCAATATGCGCCAACACTATGCCATAGTGTTTAAACACCCGACATACAAATCAACACCAAAATCAACTATGCGCCAATGTATTGATTCATATAAACAAAGTTTAACGAAGGTGTCAAAATGATATTCATATTAGTTGACAAGCCAATATTTATGAAAAGATTTACATAAGGATTATATCATATATATATAATAAATTTAATCAAAACCCTTATGCATTTTCATAGAATCAATGATCAGGCAAGTCATAAAAAGTGTAAATCCATATGCTCAATGCCTTACAAACTCAATAAAATCAAGTTATGCAATCAATATAAGGATGTCCAATGAGCATAGTTCGAAAGTCTTTCTAGCCACATAACGATAAACAAAAGGTAAGTGCAGTAGGCATATCGATAAAAAGATCATGACAGTTCAAATAGTGATCGAAATGTGACCTCGAAAGGAGAAGTTTTCACGCTTACAGTTGTGAAAACTTAACGAAGACAAATGTGCAAATGTTGCAAGAAATAAAAATGTCATCTATTTGAAAAATGTGATGAAAAACTTGATGTTTGAAAGACATAGGTGTAGCCAGCTTATAGGATAATAGAAAAAAGTGAATTGGCTGCCAACAATGTCTGAAATCGGAAGAGAGGGAGAGTAAAGAATGAGTTTCAATTGTTTCTCTGTCTAAGCAAGAGTTTTCCTGCAAGGAGTGCAATGAAATTGTCTACAAGGTTTGCATTGATAGAAGTCAGAGTTCGTCTCTGCAAGCTCAGGAAAGATAACATTGTTCTCATTCTCGTAGAAGTGCAAGTTAAGCATAAGAGCCATGCAAGGTGTGTGCAGGCTGAGTAGAGTCTCAGAGGTTGCAACCTGAGTGAAATTGTTGAAGGACTGTTGTCGTGAGGAGTGCGCAGAGTCGAAGAGGTTCAAATACTTGGAAGTATTTGAAGGATTGTTGCAAGGAGTGCGTGCAGGAGTCTTCTTGAAGACCCAAGTCGTGGAGAAAGATCAGAAGGGATAGAGTCTCCGAGGTTTTCGAAGAGAAGCTAAAGAGGGCTAGTGCCTTGAAGTGTTGAAAGAAGGTGCAGCGATGTTGTTTGCAAGTGGACAAGTTTCGTGAAAGAATACCTGTTCCATTTCACAGGAGTCCTCAAGGAGGAATTGGATGGTCGGAATTCTCCAAGGAGAATTCACAAAGTCCCAAGGGCCATCAGATCTTGCAGAGGAGTAGGGGAGTTATGGAAAGCATTTTTCTAGGTGCAAGCTCAGGAGAAATCGGGCTGTAGGATTTGAGCCAACAAGGGTCGTTGGATTCACTTGCATAATCTCATTTCGTGGATTCACGAGTTGAAAGTTTAAAACCTTTGCATCAAGATTTGTGAGCGATGAATTCGCGAGAGAATCGCAGTCGTCCATCGGAGGAGGACAGGTGGTAGAATCAAGGGATCTCGCAAACTCGGAGGTTCACAAGGTGAAAGCCCAAAGATTTAGTGTTCCAAGTTGCGAGTGGTGAAATCGCGAGGAGCTAGGATAGCCATAGGATCTAGGTCAAGGGGGGACCATTGGATCAGAGTCTCATCGCACCTATCATGCATTCGGGGGTTTTGGGAGTTGAAGAACCAAAATCTTAGCATCAGGATTCATGAAGTCGTCAAGTCCGAAACTCCAAAAAGCCAGGAAGTTCTGTTGTGGGACCCGCATTGACGACATGTCAGAATTTCGACATTTCGGCATATCGACAGATAGGAAGTCGAGACTTTTGTCCCGAAAGTCCCGAAGTCATGAGTTGCGATAAGGAGTAGTGAGGAGTTCGTGATCTCGGCACTTCGGGTGTTGGGATACAAAGGAGGTATCACTTCGGGAAGCGAAGTCACAAAGTGTCGAAGTTGGGGACGAGGGACATGTGGTAAAACCGCAAGGTGGGCCTATGCGATAGATAGGCAGACATGTGTCACCTAGTGAAAGGATTCAACACCTGTTGACCTCTCGTGTCTCAGGGATTTGTGAGATAAGGGAACGAGAGTTCAACCCTTCGACTCGCGAAGTCGCGAGTAGTGAGAACGCGAGGAGAAAAGTCAACATCGCTTCTCGGGGTTTCATGAAAGGAAGGTGCCAAGGTTGGATGCCACAACTTGCGAAGTGGCGAGTAGTGAGAAGATATAGCGTTAAGCTTAGCTGGTGGTCATGCATGGAGGGCGCTGAAAAGAGAAGGAGCTATACCCATTTCGTGATCTCGGGTATCGTGAGATTGGAAAATAAGAGTCAGGAGCCTCGACTCACGAACTCGCGAGTGGCGAGTTGTGACAAGCACCTTTTGGGTTAGACCTTGGTCATAGTGTTGTGGTCGCATGGAGAAGTGGAGCTTTCACCTAGTTCTGTTTGCGCTGGGGAGCTTCCGAAAGGACCTGTGGATCGATAATTTGTGATTCTAGCAGGGAATCTAAAGAGCCGATTCAGCTCGAGGGAGATAAAGAACGATCCTGTGAGCGGATCTCGGCTCAAGGGCCGATAGGTTTGCGTCACATGTTTTGATAATATTTTCTATTTGTTGTGGGGATTGTCACGTTCTCAAAGTAACCGGGTCAGTTGGCAAAGGTGTTGGTGGTGTGTATTGTATGTAAGCTAAGCTTGGCGGGAACCTTAATATATGAAATTTTGATAATGCTTTTCCTGAAAGGATTCTAGTCATGACGATTGAGTGTATTGTATTTCTTCTTTGTGTGTAAATCTACTGTGTTCTTATCATATCTTTTCTGAGTTGTTCTTTGTAAGTTCATTGATATTTTCCTTTAGAAACTTCCGATGCCAATTGATGTTGACGTGGCGTCACTGAATCGGGTCTCATTAAATAAAACCTAGAACTCGGCTGGTGGGTTAGGATCACACTTGGGACTTCATTCACGTCGAACACGTTAAATTGAGTTAGAAAATGTGACTTTCGATGTCAGGAGAGCCTTGGGGATCAACGTTCAAAAAGTAAAAAATAACACACAGTTTTCTTCGTGGGTTATCGTCCTTCGAAACTCTCGACCCCGCAAATGTTTCAGAAATCGGCGATCGACGATTACTATTTCATTTCTCGTTCAACGATTATTCTTCTAACCTTTCGCCGATGCTGAACGGATCGGTCTTCGTTGATATCCTTGGTAAATCTTATTCGGAGAAATGAGAGACTTTCTTGTGCCAATGCCAATGAAGATCGACGCTCGTTATTTTGGTTTTCATGAATAGTTCTTATCACATCGTAAGTCTTTCCGATGCCAAATTTCTTAAGTGCGTCGGGGATAAGTTTTGACTGTCGATCCTTTAATTAAATGTTATTCCTTTTGAGTTATGGTAATTTTCACATGTTCAAGAAAACTTTTAAAGACTTAAATGAGATACGAGATGATAAGCAAAGGAAACAATTTTCATATTGAAGTAGAAATAGACATTGCAAGAGATCAAGTGGTACCCAAAAAGTGAAATTTGACGTAGAAGTTTTAGGGTGTGTTGAGTGCTCAACAAATGTCGACTTACTGGGCAAAAGAAGAATCTTTGTTCTTACCCCAAGGCTCGGCTGGTATGGAATCTGGTGGAGAACTTAACTAGTTTTTAAATCAGAGCCCCCGTTACCTTTTCATTTGAATTTCTTCAGTTGATGCTTCCGGGCTTGATTGTGGGGTTTTTAACCTTTATTCCTCCTTATTTTCTTGTAACCCTGAATCATGCTCCTTTTGACAAAATCTAGTAAAGTATTCACTGGCATGAAGCCTTTAGTTACCTTTAATCACTTGCTACGGTGTTTCTTCACTGCCAGCGAGCATCCATAGCCCCAACAGAGTCACCCTGACATCGCAGACCTTGCTCCACTGCCAGCGAGTGTCCATAGCTCGGATGGAGATATTTGCATACCCTCTCCCACTGTTCACTCATTTTGGTATAGCTAAATTTTATTTCAGCATGATGCCCTGAGCGAGTGGGAGAAGATGATGTCTATTTATTTGCAAGGTGAGATGGTTAAGGTGGGTCCTTTACCAACTTCATCTTCTAGGTCCATGTAGTCCTTTCCAACTTTCCTTCATTCCCTTAAGGTCTTACCAAACCACTAAGTAGACACTTCAGGCATTTCTCTGGAACTGTTCATTTTCTCAAGTTAGACAAAGGACTCCTCAAAGTAACCACAAGTCCTCCAGTTCTTCTCGTGTTTGTAAGTGAGCGACGAGTTAGAAACAGAGTTTGCTATGTCACATGGTTTTAAGGTCAAACATTGTCTTTCCGAACACACTCTCAAAAGCACAGAAAACCAGAAGGAAAAGAAAACAACAAGAAAAAACATTTCGCAATCGTGAAGATACTAAACAAAGAACATAACACACACATTTTTTTTATTTTTTATTTTTATTTAAATCTTAAATTTCTTATTGGAAATATTGTTTTAGGGCCTGGTCATTCACTCGAAGGGAATCAATTACACCCCTTAGATTATGTAACTAATAAGTGCTCGCCCCAATTTTTTCAGCTACTCAGAAAGGTCCAAGCCATAGATTTTGAAACTTAGAGTGTTTCCCTTTCAATTCATTTGCTTTGTCCCATTTCAGGACTAAGTCACCTGTTTCAAAATTCTTCTCTTTAGCCTTATGCTTGTCAAACCACCTTTTCACTATCTTCTGGTGAGCTATGAATTTTGACTTAGCCTTTTCCCTTTCTTCTTCCAACATGGGTAGAGTGTTGATTCTTTGTTGTATGGCCGACGAAGGTTCTTCACTGAAATCTTGGGCTTGCCAAAGAGAAGGAAGATAGAGCCCATTTGGGAGGATGGCTTCTTTCTCGTAGAACAATAAGTACGGGGAATTCCCTATAACTTATTTGGGTGTGACTCTATTGGCCCATAGAGCATTATGGATTATATTATGCCAATTCCTTTAGTTATCTGCAACCATCTTCTTTAATATCCTCACTAGGTTCTTGTCAGTTGATTCTGCCACACTATTTCCCTGTGGATAATAGTTTGCAGAGTACTTAATTATGATTTCTTTTTCCAGAGCAAACTCCGTCAATGGGGTGGAAGAAAAAAAAGCTGCATTATCAAAGACCAGGATAGAAGGGACACCAAACCTTGTGATTAGTTGTTTTTCTATGAATTGGATTACTACCTTCTCATTTACATGGGTCACAGGAATGGCCTCTGCCCATTTCGTGAAATAATTTATGGCAGTAAGAATATACTTGTGTAGTTTTGAAGAACTCGGTGTAATTTCTCCTATGATATCTAACCCCCATTGCTCAAAAGGCCTAGAGACAGTCATAGGTTGGAGTGGGACTGTTGTTCTCTTCTCCTTCCCAATGCTCATTTGACAAGTCTTACAGTTTCTAGCGTATGTATGAGCGTCTTTGAACAAGGTGGGCCAATAATAGCCAGCTCTCAAAATCTTATGAGCGGTGGTGTTTCCTGCGAAATATCCCCCGAAAAAGCCATCATGGAGCTCCTTTAGTACTTTGGTTGCGTCTTCACATTCTAGGCATCTTAACAGTACCCCATCATAATTGATTCGAAAGAGTACCGAATTTATAAGGCGATATTGTGCAGAATTTAACCTGAGAGCTCTCCTTTCACTAGGGTTGAGATTTTCCGGACAAGTCCCATGGTGTAGGAGATAAGTTAAATATTTATGCCAAGACACCTATCCTGGGGAGATGTACGATACTTCACCACACCATAGTGCCATTTTGTTCTCCCATCCAGAATATTCATTGACTTGGTCCTAGGCTTCGACTGCAAGTCTACACAATCCTTATCCTTTTACTAGTTTGGTAGGTTTTATATCTAGATCAAATTCTTGGACTACTTCCATCCAGTTCCCTCTTCTTTCACCCATTTCTTGTTGAGTAAACAAGGATCGAACTGTAGGGTGCGACACAATCACTTTAGTGTGGTTCTTGAGGATGTGAGACCTGAAGTGTTTTACTGCCTTATATATCGCATAGGCATGTTTGTCTATAGCAGGGTAATTGAGCTCATCTCCTTGAATATTAGTGCTCATGAATGACATTGTGGCCTTGTTGTTGTCATCATCCTTCTAAGTCAGTACTGCAACTAACAATTGGTCGGAGGCGAAAGTATAGAGGAAGAATAAATCTCTATTGAAATTGGGACTTTGTAATACCGATGCCCGGTATATAGCGGTTTTGATGTTGCTTAAAGAATCTTTTCATTCATCATCCCATTTAAATTTGGCATTTTTTGAATCATCTTTTGTAAAGGTTTGATAATTTTTGTGAAATCGGGAGTGAATTTCCTCACAAAATTTATTTTTCCGAAAAAAGACTGCATGGCTTTCTTGTTGTGGGACAACGGGAGTTGAGCTGTGGATTTAATCCTTTCTGGGTCTATGTGGATGCCTTCTTGAGATATAATGTGACCTAAAAATGTAAAGGTTTCACTTCAGGTTTTAACGAGATAGTGTGTTGAATGATGCAGGTATCATATATTTTCAGATCTCGATAGGACCACGCGAAGACATATTGGTATTTTCTGAACAATTTGAGATAAGATTTCCTTTCCTCCTTAGATATAGTCTTTCTAAGATTCACATTCTTTGGGTTTTCTAGGGTCCCAATATTTATAGTTTCATGTAGGTGAAAAGAGCTATCAGTCTTTTCATTTTTAGGTCCCTTAAATCGCTCTTTCAGATCAAACAGGTTTTCTAGATTCGCTATTCCTTTCAAGATTGTGTGAGACTTCAATTTATCAATAGGTTGTCCTACCTAAGGATAAGTCTCTACCAATTTCTCTTGGAATACTTCATCGTCAATAGCCAAATCTTTGAAATTATCTTGGTTAGTCAAGAATTTTATGATCTGCTCATCTCCTTCAAAGACTTTCCAACTAGAAATGTTATTAGGCACCGACGGTTTCTAGAGCATCTCCACAGTGAATTGGAAGGCTTCATAATCCTTAAGAGGCAAAATCCTGGAAGTGATTGTGGCTAAGGAGTCGGAAAGAATATTCTTTGCTCCAGGGATCATTGTAATATTGAAGGCTTCGAATGATCTATTAACCGATGCACCTCCTGTTGATAGTTCTTTAGGTGAGGATAATTGCAATGTATAGTATTCCTTATTTATCTAACGATAATTTCATAATCTCCGAAAACCTTCAATTCTTTGACATTCGAGTCTATAGATTTCTTTAATCCTTGTACTAGAGCTTCATATTCGACAATGTTGTTCGTGCACTCAAATTATAACCTACATGATAGGAAATGACATTTACCTTTAGGATCAATGAGAATACACCATGCTCCTGATCCTTCTGGTGATTTAGATCCATCAAAATATAAAGTCCAAATTTGTAAATGCCAATCACCTTTTTCCTTTTCCTTATCAATTTCTTGCTCTTCTATCTTTTGTTTTATAATGTCTAATGTAGGGCCTTGAAAAAAGAGGGTTTCTTATGTCGGTATTGGCGACTTCTCTTGAAAAAACATTTCATAATTTTGAGTAAGAGGGACATCGGACAAGAGAGGAGCAAAGTTTCCGAAGTGGGAATCGTAGGAATAATTGCCCAACAGAGGGAAATCTGTGGATGAGGGTTCATTCAGGGTTTCTAGATCAATGATCTGTTGACAGGCGTAAGTGACACCTCGTCAACTAGAAGAACAGGTCTGGTTTGTGGTTGTCTAAGTAACCCAAGCCGTTTGGTGTAACCTGTCCTGACGGGTTTAATGGCTCTGTTAGACAATCTAAGGTCCTAAAATAAAGAATGGAAATAAACTAACTAATATTAAAACTATTATATATATATATATATATATATATATATATATATATATCATAGTTTTAATATTAGTTAGTTTATTTCCTTTCTTTATTTCAGGACTTAGTGTGTGTGTGTGTGTGTCTATATATATATATATATATAGTAACTATATTTAAGAAGAGAAATAAAATATCAAAATCTCACTTATGAACAAAATTTACAGGTTGCAAGTTTTAATGGAAACTTACAAAATCAATGTAAAGATAATTGTTTTTGAGAAGCAGATAAAGAAAGCACATTTTTATATATATTTTTTCTAATTGTAAATCTAATAAAACTTGATGTAACTAAGTTAGGAAACAAAGATGTACAGATGGTCAAAGCCAATCTAAACTTTCCTGTTTCACTAATACATAAAATGACAGAAACTAGAAGTAAGTGAAACTAACCTGATATAGGTTTGTGATATGTGTTTGTGCCTCTGTACGAACCAAGAGCATCCAGTTGCCCAGTCTTCGAAAGAAATCTGCAGTAAACTTATATTGAATCTATCTTGAATAAATTCTAGGAATATTATTTGCAGCTAGAGTTTAATAACAGAACATCTAACACATGTGATGCAATAATTTTATAATGACAAATGATTACAATTAGATAAATCTGTGTGTGAAACATTCGTATTCATGTATCAATTAAAACATCCAAGAAAAATCATGATATCAAAATTGAGACTGGTGATCACAGTTATCACATATGGAACAAAAAATCATGAATGATAGCTACATCATAAATATCACAGAACATAACATGTGATTAAGACTAAATCCATCCAACATATTAATATTACAAGATAAGAGAAAACAAAACATCAATGAAACAACATTCACAGTGGTCTAAAGCCAAAATGTTATGCGTTGTTCCATTAAGTCCTGAAAATCATTCATCCATCATTGGTTCCAGGCCAAGATGATTTTCTTTACAAAATGCAGAGTATTTAAATAGTTTTAAAATCCTATTTTCCCAATCTCTAGGATAGGGTGAGATCTGATAAGATCCATAATATTACAAAAATAGAGGGCTTCTAGCCACTCATAACTGAGTTGTTTCTTTTCAAAAATTAATAAAAGTTTTCCTTTTATATTACAAAAATAAACAGGACTAAAATACTAATCTAATCGAACATGTTCCAGCCCGAAAAATCAGCATCAAGATCTACCATGCCCTGAAAATGAAACAGGAACAAGTTAGATAGTTATTGGCAACTAATTTCTACTTTTTTATTTAACAATGACTTGGCTACAGAATCGACATATTTTGTAGCCAGTCTAATCTTAGCAAATGAAATCTAATTTTAAACCAAATCAATTTTAAAAGATTGCATGAATATACTAAGAGGGAAAAATTGTTTTACCATTTCAACCAATCGACTAAAAATGGATCAGAGTAGCTCATAATTGATTATAACTTTGACACTGTCTACATTTTTTATCACTATGTTACCTGTCCTTTTGTAGCATTTATCTTGTCTCTCAGCGTTAGCCGTGAGGTCGAGATTTTCCTTTCTCAACAATTCATTTTGCGTTGTAAGCATTTTAATCTGAGCCTGGAGGATGGGAAAATCAATGTAGTATTGTTCAATCCAGTGTAGACAAACCTCACAATGTACAAAAGGAATGACATGTTGACGAAGTGTACAGTCAAGCCTGGTTGTATTGACATTACCTGTTATGTACCTTTGATCAGGCTTAATACCAGTGAACCCATCCTTTCCCTTGAGACACAGAGGAAGATTAGTAACAAAGTCATATGGCTAAGCATGATTAGATCTGTGACAATCTGGATCTTCCAAGGCCAAGAAGTTTTCAATTTCAGGATCTGAGGCCTCGTTGATTTCGATTGTGACAATCGAAGTCTAATGCAGTTTGGCTTTATTTCTTATCTTTCTAGAAATGAGTCGACCAGCTCTTTTATTTTGAAACCCTAACGTTGTGTGTTTCTGTTTTGATTGTTTGCAAAAATTGTCGACATAGGGTTTCACAGTGGTGTTATGGCCAGCATCCAGATCAGGCACAGAAGGTTCATTCAACTCAAAACTAAAATCATGTTTCTCATGTAAGGGTTGACTAGGAATTACCTTGTCCTGAGGGTTTGTATTTAGCTCATTATGTAGAATGTCAAATTGTTTTTCTACCAATGGTTCACTCGAATTAGGGTCTTCTACAGGAATGGTAGAAACAAAACCATTTATTGCTAGAAATCCATCCCAACAATCACCTATAGTTGTCAAGTGGTGAGTTAACAGAATTTTGATTAAGTCATGGTGGAAAAGACTAGAGTTGAGGCTCTATTTTTTATACCTTTTAGATATCTTGTACAGGCTTCTCAGCAAATAGAAAAGCATATTCAAATGATAACCTATGAAGTGCATAAGCAACCATATATGATAGAGAAAAACTAGACCATAACGACCCTCATAGGTCACAAACTGTTTAAGGATCAACAACAAACCATGACACCTATGTTTAATAAAAGAAACATGGATACCTTTCTCACAACAGTTGAATTTTCTGGATGTCATGAAGAGGTTCCATGACACTTATTCTACTTTTGAATTCTTGAACCACTTCTCGTCGGTGGATGGAAGCCCTATGGCTTCACTGACAAACTCCTTAGTGACCTCTAACTGGATATCACCAATTTTCGCCCTACACCCATCAAAAGTATGTGAAAATTCCTTAGCCACATGAAGGTTATACCCTTCGAATCTTTTGATGAAGGCCTCCCAGCCCTGACTTTTCAAATATTCGAATGCATCATCATGAGATAGCAATGATTGAGATCCATTCAGCTCTACTCAGACAACAGGAGCCATTAGAAATATAATTGGACTGTAACAAGGATGACTTGAGACAACTCTGGATTCAGATGGCAGTAGCAAAAGGAATAATTCTGAGTAGATAAAATGGAAACTAACAAAGAAAAAACCCTGTGAAATCATAGTATAAACACCGAGGGTTTGATCATGATTCATTACCATACCTGATAATGAAAACCCTACATACAGAGCACAAAAGAAACCTCCAACCTGAAATGAAAGGCTTATAAATTTACTCTGCCAGCAAAATGGATTAAGTACAGGGTACAATGTTTTCACACTAATTCTCATGACTAACATGACTATTAATTTTTGTACAAGGATTAATTGTATTAACACACAAAATTTTATAATTGAAATGCAAACCAATATGGAAATTATATCAATACTCAAAACAATCAAAAGGTAGAGCATTCAAGTATTAGGTTTAGATAGGGAACAAGCATGATGGTCTTTGAAAAGATTAGCCTGTGTAGAAAACATAATAGGAAGCTAGGTTTTCATTGTTTGATTCATGCTTTCAGTCATGAATCAAAGATGAAAACCAAAATGAAAATGCAAACTTTAAAATATTAATGAACATCTTTTACAATCCAGTAATCATCTCCGAATGATAATATTTACAACATGGGGTAAAGGCAGCTACAGAAAGTGTCGTTTGTCATTCAAATAATGAAATTATTGTAGGGCTGCCAACAATGGCGACTTACGAGGAGAAGCAGTTATCTCTGCATCACTAGAGAATCCATGTTAGGACAGATCATAATGGTTAAAAATTAAGGAGCATTCGATAGCAAATCAAACATCCCAATCAAACTAAAAAACCTCACACAATCTAGTGTTAGATGTCTTTCTGTCCAAAAGCAATCTAGTGAAAGGTTGTAATTACGAGAGAGACGATATTTAGGCTAATGACTCTGATACTGTTGACAGGGCCACTGTTGCTAGAAGGCATCAATAGCCTCAGAAGGGATGTCAATCAACCCACTCTAACACCTCTAACCTTTCCAAGAAATATCAATTCAAGATGAAGGAAATTTTACGATCAATATCAAAATTTATACCTGATAATTTTCTTGAACCCGACATTGCTTCGCTACCAGCAGGCCTATTCAGTACCCCAACGAAGTTGTCTTGGAATCATACATGCATTTACCCACTGATGGAAGACCTGTTCAGTATCTCGGCAGGTTTACAACATTTCCAACGACTCTCTAGAAGTTATTTCCAATTTGACATACATTTTATGATCTTCGGGAGAGAGGGGTGGTGCTGAAAATTTCAGATTCTGAAACACTTGATATCTTTTAATCTTAATTTTTCGCTTGACAACCTTCATCATGATTTGAATTTAGTTTTCTGATAAGAATAATTTTTCAAGGTCAGGAAGGCATACTTGAGTTGTTTTCTTTAAAACAGGGACATCCTAAAGAGTTTAATGATGATCGTATCTTCTCATGATTATAAAGTGAAACCAGGAAAACTATTATGAACAAGAAGTTTCTTTTTCTAGTCTAAGTTTTTAGTAATTTACAGCGCTAATACTTTGAAATGACCTTGACTGTTTATTTATTATGAGACATTCTGGTTTCCTTTCATGAATTAAATGGTGACACAGACATAAATTTATTCAGAAAACAGTGAAAACCAACAAAATGAAAAGAACCAAAATCG